>OZ018330.1:93816954-94016556 GCA_963969495.1 Ceratothoa steindachneri
ATCGGTCACTACGTAAAGCAGGACTCCAAATCTGGAAATCCACTCGTCTAGGAAAGACAACACGATCTTTGTGGCACTTATGTCCGGAAACGGTAGCAGTTTGATCCATCTTGTAGCTCGGTCGATGCACGATAGTAAATACCGATTGCGCGACGGATATGATTGTCCAGGAATGTACACGGAGGAAGTGGTCGAACTATATCAATAGGCACTGTTTCGAACCTTGAAGATGGAATATCAATGGGCAGGAACGGGGATTTCGTATAGCAACTGATCTTGTAAGATTGACATGATAGGCACTCCCTTGTCCAGGGACGAATATCCCTGTCCATATTGAGCCAGAAATATCGAGAATTGATAATACGAAGTGATACCTTCACTCCAGGGGGTGAGAAATTATGCAATTGGCCAAAAATGGTACTCTTGCACGCTATAAGAACGAATATCCGTGACTATCTTGATATGATTTCACACCATACTTAAGTTTCACTGGCAAAAGGAAGGGATTTTAATCGCGGGCGGAAATTTTTGATCTCCTCGTCATCATGCTGTGCCTCCGTCAAAGCTGAGTGGTCCATTGAGTCTACATGGACCAATTTGACGTTCCTCAATAGGCATTCAGCGCCATACATTCCTGACCACGCACCTAGGTGATGTCGGTGATATACTGAAAAAATAGCCGTCCTATGGCGTTACGGTCTGTCCGTTTTTGCATTTAATTTCAACGAAAAAGCCGTTACTAATGGCTTTTGGTCCGTTCATAAGGTAAGATGTGATCTTCAATCGTGTGCCTAAGGTGGAAAACAGCAAGATACGCCGCTAGGAGCTCTCTGTCGTAGGTGAAGTATGCTTGATGTGTCTGGTTTAGCTTGCTCTAAAAAAATGCCACCGGTCGTAGCTATCCGTTTGCCATTTGATGCAGGGCCGCACCTGCCGTGTATTAGGAGCAATCCATCACCAGCTTGTATGGTGAATCATTAAGCAGTGGGTGACAGAGTTTGACGGAGTTGGTTAGAGTCGATTTAGTATTCTCAAATGATCCTCGAGCCTCATCGCTCCATACGAGCTCACGAGCCTTAGGTTCAGGCACGCAAGCTCGGTCAACGGGGCTGCAATTGCGGCAAAATTATAATTCATCCTTTTGTAGTATGTCAACTTGCCCAAATATCGTTTTAGTTCCTTATAGTCTTTTGGTAAGGGCATGACTCCAATCTCCTTCGTGCTTTTGGCCGGTGGGCAAATTCCTTCCACCGAAATATGATGCCCTAAAAAATCAATCTGCTCCTTTGCCAGCTCGCATTTCCCCAGGGATATACTCAGACCGTTTTCGACTAGGATTTTGATGACTTCGTCCAAATGCCTAAAGTGGTTGTCCATATTGTCCGAAAATATCAGGATGTCGTCTTGTATACATAAACGAAGCCTAATCCCCGAAACAAGTTATCCATGTATCATTGGAATGTGCAACTTGCATTCCAGAGGCCAGATGGAAGCTTCACGTACTCCCATAAGCCAAACTACGTTATCATCGCAATCTTCGCTATGTGTACCGGGTTCATAGGTATTTCATGCTAAACATGAACCAGATCCATCCTTGAAAAAATTATTTTGCCATGGAGGTGGTTTGCGATAATTTGAATTCGCGGCAATGGATATCTGTTTGGATTTGGGATCGCATTGATCGCTCGGAAATCACTGACAACCCTGTATTCACCTAGCAATTTCTTCGGTACCTTGTGAATCGGCGAAGCTCATGGTGATTTTGATGTGCACACGACTCCGTCTTTCAATAGTGTTTCGAAAGTTGCTTTGGCAACCTGCAGCTTCTCAATTGAAGGACGTCTTGGCCGCAAGAATGTCGTTGGAGCACTACCTGTCTCAATGTGTGCGTCACTAAGTACAGCAAAGATGTGGAGGGATTAGGCACCCAAGTCTGTACAATACCTCATATTTTGCCAATATAACTTTGCAATGGAGCGGTAGGTGCTGTAAATCTTTAATGATTTAAGCTAACGCACGCTCTGCTGATAGTTTCACTTCTGATACGAGTTTGTTTGTTCGTCGATAAGTATGCCACGCGCTCAGTTCACTAAAAGATTAAAATGCCTCAGAAAATCAATTCCTAATATCGGTGAAGTGGTATCTGTCACCAAAAATATGCACCTAAATGATCGGCGAAGACTAGGGATAACTATATTCTTATGTACCTCCCCGTGCACTTATATTTTTCCGCCATTATCCGTTGTAATATTTACACCAGACTCGCGCAATCCACCCAGATTCACCAATTTAGCCAAAATTATCGACACACTCGCCCCTGTATCAATTAGAAACTCACATTTATTTTTATTCACTTTAGCAGGGATGGTGAAAACAGATGGCATACCAGCGGCTGCGCTTGCAATGGCATGTCCTGCTAGTTTTCCGCTGGGGCTGGCGAAGGTGGCCGCTAGGAAGTTTGCATTTGCGTGTGTTCTCATCTCTTTGGCCACCTGCACCAGGGCTTGCAGAATTTTGCATTCTCACCAATCTGGAAATGTGAACGGTAGACTACAGACCTTTGGTTCCTGCGAAAAGGTCGCAATCCTACCGGTATATTATAAGCACTGTGATCATTATTTCGTTTTAGCAAATTGGGACGGTTCCCATTAGGGTACTCAGTTATGGGCACTGACCACGTATTTCCAGCCGAATTCACATTATTTATATAATCATGACTTTTAATGTTATGAACATTAGGCATATACGCATTGGACACGGAAGCGGCACGGCGTTCTATCGACTCACTGCAGGTAGTTCATCTGCCAGTCTTTTACTTGTGCCAAGGTTAGTTCATTTTGTGTAGCAATTATAGGCGCGATGTTGATAGACAGGGATTGAATAAACTTGTCTCACAAGCTACTCACCAACTCCTATCTGTAGGGCAGTTCTTATTAGTTACTTTAAATAGGTAGAGGGTCGAACTGTGAGAGTGCTGGATGCAATGAGCTTCTCGAAGAGCTCGGGTTTAGTCTTCTAGAAGAGCCCAATCACTTCACTCCTTAAAAGCTGGTAATTTTGTGTAGAGGTGATGGCCGCCGGAAGACGGTCGACGGTTTCGGGAGTAAGTGCAGCCAATACATAAAAGAAACTGGGCCTCCACAACCTGGAACCAACCTGTACTTAACTCCGTCTGTCTTTGTCCTGCCTGTCGATGGTTTATTCGTCCATTTCTTTGTCACCTTCACTGTCCGGCCGAAAAGAGGGTCACCAGTGAAGGGTAGTGGAAAGGTCCTTTTGTTTGTTTGTGCAAATGTAACCAATTTTAGGGTGCGTGCTTGGTAATTATAAGGGAGTGTAATGAAGAGTCCTCATTGCTGTTGTCTTGCTCGAAATCACCCGTCTAGAGTAGTGTGCGGGAGAAGGTTCCGATAGAGCTGACTCGACGGG
Source organism: Ceratothoa steindachneri (assembly GCA_963969495.1). Taxonomy (NCBI): domain Eukaryota; kingdom Metazoa; phylum Arthropoda; class Malacostraca; order Isopoda; family Cymothoidae; genus Ceratothoa; species Ceratothoa steindachneri. Next base: position 93,820,384 of record OZ018330.1, read on the forward strand.
TAACAAGGAGCTTAAGCAGTAGACCTACATCAAGTCCCTATTGAATTAGTTCTGACTCCTGATACTCCTTCTAGTTTTTCGCGAGAGATTATGCGCTAAACTGAGCTTATCGAAGGTGCCTCTCCGGATCGGGGTAAGAAAATGACGTCGATAGGACGCGGCAAAATAAAATAGCTTTATTCTTAATTTGGCTTACTTAAAAGAGGCAAGCAGTAACTTCTTTAGTTCTGCGGTCACTGAGTAGGCTTCTGTTTTACACGAATTATCAAATCTAAAGGGAGCAGGATTTAAACGAGTTAACGGGTCTTCGTAACGCTACTAAGAGACTGATTGATTCTCTGATTAGCCGATTCTGATTGATTGATATTGACAACTGAATTTTTCACTTAATGATCGAATTGAATGTCTGTCTCTCTGTCTCTCTCTATATATATTGCGTACCGTCTCCATGGGGCGTGAGCTTAAATTGTCCGTGGGATGGACCCAGTGATCTAAACATACTCTTCCAGCTCATATTACTCGCACTTTGACCATAGACACAAAGGTAAACGCTGGGTTTCCTTGGAGTCGTTTCCTTTGTGTCATCTCAAATATTATAATTTCTATTTGAATTTAAAGCTGAATAAATTATCCGTTAATTCATTTTAAAGAGAATATAAAATTATTGATGGTCTTTATTCTATCACTATTATATTTTTTCCACAAATCACCAAAGATTTAAAAATAACAGATAGATTATAGAATAAAATGCCAAAAGCTACCATAAAATTTTAGTCGAAAGAATTTTTGTTTCCTTTTTCTCATATGCTCTTTTGGCTGAGATAGGCCTATCATACTATCAATTTAGAATTGTGGGTTTTCTGTCTTGTTGTCATTTTGACTTGTCGGATTTTCGGCTCTTGTCATCCTGCCTGCACACGGGATACGCCTTTGGAATTGGTTAGCTGTATCCTCACTGTTCTTTATATTACTCTTGTTTCCACCTTAAGGCCACCTAGATTACCTTTTACTTCAGTGATGAAATTTTGAGTTTGAGATTTCATAACATTCAATCTCACAAATCTCAGTGGTTCATGTCTGCTTCATCAATATTCTTAGCTATATCCACTTCAACTTTTACACTATAGTTTCCAGATCGCTACACATGCCTTCAGTCCCTTCCTACTGGCTAACCGTAACCTACTTTTCATTGGTTAAGTCACATGCTTTTATTCTTTCGTCCCATCCAAAGATTTACTCAAACAGTTTGATCAAATTATCTTTTCCTTTAGGGATCTTTGTGTCGTATAACTTCGCTGCTCTTTGGACATAAATAGATACCAATCAGATCTTGCATCGTCTTCAATCACTCCCTGGTTTATAAGATGTTATGTGCTACTTAACTCTCATACTATTCTTCCTCTAGGAACGTATCCTGGTACATTCTTACCAAATTTCATTTCTGGACCTATCCCAAGCGCCGGGATCCCTATTTTCTCTCACTGGTCCTTTATTGATTGTACTACGTAGTCGTCGGTGCTGAATGAGTGTTGATGTATTCTCATCTTTTCACTCGTACAATTTAAATGATTCGCTCCGTTTTCTATTGTCTGGCCTCAATTGAAGCCATTAAGAGGGTGGTAAATAAGCTTTTCACTCAAGCATTTTTTTTGGTTCCCAGACCGACGATCTGCGAAGGTCTATAGCATAATGGGTCCGTAAAAATCCGTAGCTTTATTATTGATTTTAATTACTATTATTAAGTAGCAATACCTTCATACATATAGTCATACCAAATCTTCACCTTGGTTACACACGATGATTAATAAAATATAAATAGAAAAACGAAGTTAAACAGGGAAATTCGAACTCTTTTGGCAGGAACGAAAGGGAATCAGTATAAAAGCGAAATATTTAGGTCATATTCGTTCTACGGAGGAAAAGTATTATTTTCCTCCAATATAAAATAATTACAATGAATGTAAACAAAAATATCACAACCCAATTATAGTATTGGCTTGGGCCTAAAGTTTTCAAAGGAAAAAATAATTATCATTAATATTAGAGATACTTTCTTTTCTTCTCTTTCATCCTCTATTTTTCTTCTTTTTCAATGAAACTTTACAGAATACAAAATTTAGCCTTTTGGCGACAAGAATTGGCGTAGAAAATTCAAAAGTTCGACGTCTATTTAACACTTACTTTTTTCCAGGATATAAAGCCTAGCAAACGTAAAATACCGGCCAATCTTTGTGACATATATTTAAAGGTACTGGGTATATCGCGCAGTTTATTTTGGGTATATTTTTCACAAATTATTTGCCTGTAATGCAACACCTAATTGACGTAGGGAATTTATAATTCACACTTTAAACTGCAATGTTCGTATCAGTGGTAAACATCCTTATGGCATCTGTTAGCCACTGAAATACAATTTGTATTATAAATCTATATATATTCCTTTCACTTTTGTGCTATTAAATATTTTTTCTTCATTTTCAATCAGAAAATTTATTTCAAAATAGTTTATGCTTTATATGACACGTGTTACGTAACTCAACAGATACATGTAGCTACGAGTATTTACCCCATTACCATATAAATATTGTCAAATAGATACATACACCTGTTAAATTTCTGCCCCGAAATTTTAAAATTAAACTTTCTATCCAATAAATCGTTCCAAGATATTTTACCTAACTTTGTGATTGTCCAATACTTTCTTGAATAAGCTACGAAATCCTCATACGATTGTTAACCTACCCTTTTCTTTTGTCTACTTAAAATGGTTGGAAGCCCGAAAAATAATGAAGCCATACCAAGGAGTCTATTATTGCTTGCTTCGAGACGGAGCTCGTATGGAGAAATATCCAAAGGAAAGATCGTCCCACGGGCGTCACTTCTCACAATCATGAAAACGCGTAGAGAGAGTTGAAGGTTAAAAACTGTAGCAAGCCTACATAATCAGAGAGTGATATTTATAACGTACGAAACACGCAAACAAGAAAATGTGTCAGGTTTGGCTGCAACGAGAGCTAATGTTCCAGATAATAAAATAAAAATAATTCTATACACTAAAGTGATACGCACGGCTGACGAGCAAAACAGAAGAAATAATTTTATTAACCTCACCTTGCTCCAAGCCTCACACTAGTTTAGGAGAACGTTCGTCGTGATAAAATATTTTGAAGGAACAAATTATAGACCAATGAAGAGTAGCCTAAACCTACACTCTTCTTCCAAAGGATGTAGATCTGTTAGGTTCTTAGCAGTTATCTATTTTTGGTTGCCTAAAATCACGTATATCTTCCTCATGCACAGTAACTTCTCGGAACTTCTTGATTCTGTCAATACCTAATTCCATGTTCTTCTGATCAAAGTCTGCTAGCATTGCCAACAGCACGTTCTCAGGCTGTGCCCAGTAGGAATTCCTTTGGATTGTTTGCCGTGCTATGGCCTCACTGGCAGGTTGGAGTATTTGCAGAAGATTGATCCGTTCCAGGAGATGTTTAATTCCCTCCGTGCATTTCGGAGAGAATTTGATGTGAAACCAGATGGGTACATAATGACACATGACAATCTCTGTGAGAACATACAAGTCATTATTAGGTTTTTCTGTTGCTACATAAAGTCAACATATTCTGTTGGCAGTGGTGAGCCATTTTTCATGAGATATTGGCCCTGATTTACTATGTAGGAGATCATCGTCAATTACACCACTTCTAATAGCACTTATAATTCTGTACAGGTAAGCTTGGTCCCGACTAATCTCATTCACATCTACATCTGGAAAGAAGCTCCTTTAGCAATACATTGAAAACCATTTGGTGATACTGATAGAGTTTTACAGGTGGTTATGGCTGTAACAAAAGGTCTTTTCCATTGAGTTATACTTTCTGGTGGATCAATATATTTCCTGCAAAGGCGCCTAAAAGGAAACTCATTTAGATGCAAGCTGCATATGATCCACTGTAAAGGACGATGTAATTGACATTCTAACCCTCTTATGGCTTCATTCTTATAGCCAGTATTAGTTGCCGTGCTGCCAGCTCCCATTGCCTTTATCTCATCTTTAATATAATTTTCAACAAGCCATTTCTTCAGTCCGTCTGCAATACCTGCACCTACTCCTCGTCAAATAGTTAGATTATCTAAATAGACAGTACCAGGTTCTCCTACAAGCACATAGTAATCCTATATTTTTTTATCCATACCATTTGTTCCCTTTCTTTTTTTTAGTTAGTGTTATGTCTCTCATCCCATCCAAAAGCAAAGCTGTAATTTTCTTATCTCCCAAACATTCAGATTGGGTGAAATTCCTCCTTAACTTCTGTCGTACCGTCCTGACTGTGTGATGGTCATTTACATGGCAGCAGGATTCTGAATTTATAATACCATGGCCGAATGGTTTTGCAGTACATACTAATAGCAGCAGCAGCTCTACTTTACACAGAATACCGATCTGCTTCCATGGCAATTGTTGGTATTGGCATGATGTTTTCTGTCCTCGCAAAGACTTCCATTCATCATCAGAAATGTCAGAAGATGAGGTTTCTTCATCCAAGACTGTCTGAAATTTGAATTTTCTCTTTCCTCTTCTCTTTTTTGGACTCTTTTTTTCTTTTTTTCTTTCTTGAATTCGATCTTCTCTGATTTTCATTTTTTTAATAATCTGACTTGTTTTTACATCCACTCCTCTAATTTTCATGTGACACTCAGTTCTTTGGTGAATAAGAATTTCTCAATATAAAATTGCCTAAACCTTAGATACATAAGGAATGAAAAGTGAAAATATTTTTCCTGTAGGAAAATTACCCATTTCTAGCTTCCGAGACGAGAACTCTATTAACCGAATACAACCAGCCTTACCGTACGGAAAAGATCATTTTTAAGCATAAAAAGGCCCCCTAAAAGGGGGTGTGACGATTTTCCCTGATTTTCTTTAGACTTCATTCCCAAATTTTGGTTGGTCTGCTCTACAAAACCTGAAATGTGCCTTAAAATTAGCTACGGCACTACGCCCTACTATTCAATGCAATGTGAGGGTGTACAACCATTTCTATGGCAACTGCAAACACATCTATGTTTAAACATCGTAGTTTAAATAAACTTATCATTCGTCCTTAAAATCTCACTAGGTAAAGTGGATTTTACGATCAGATCAGAGCAGCAACCAACAAATATATACCCACCATCTTTTTTTGCAAGAGGAGATAACTGATCTATTTTGTAATCTCTGTTTGTCAAAGTCCTCTGCCGAACTATTGGAATCCAGGTTGAAGGAAATTCTCCTCTCTGATAGTGATTCCATCACCTTCTACTCAAAGAGACTTCAAGAGTACTACATTTTTTCTATAAGCGAATGACTTGGTGCACTGTACATATATTGCGGATCTTCACAAGCTTGGAGTGTAATATTTCCAGCCCAGAGATTGTATACTTTTCATTGAGAGTAAGAAGCGATCGCTGAAATGCCTTTTGCTGCACAACGGTAACCAGTTTGCCTCTGTACTCCTTCCTCGCTTACTCGACTACGAAGGAGAAGTGATCAGCTTACTTGCTTAATGTTCTCCATCGTTACTGATGACGACGTCACTCCATACATAAATGATTTTGATAATGTTTGGTTGAAGATTATCGTCTTTGGTGAGATCGTTGATGGCTGCGGAGTACGCCAAGGTTGGCATAGCCTCTTCCACAGACATTGCAGATATGAATTCCTTGTATTTGTTCGTGTCGTCTTGCACGGTGGGCTATAGCAGCATTGTGGATATGTATTACAAGAATGCGTAGATTAATGAGCAATCAATGAAGTGATAACTTGCACAATGATGTTTAAGGTGGAAAGTAGGTGTGCATTCTTCAGTCCACCATACTCGCTGTTATCTGTTGGCCTGTCGATGGTGAACCTTTTGTTGGACAACAGTCCTTTTTCACCAAGTACTCATGCTTTGTTTTAATGTTAGAAGTAGGGACCAAGCTCACCATTATACGAAAAGGACTGGCCTTTACGAAAGGAATTTATGCCTTTCAGAACATCATACACAAACATCCGTGGACAGAAACAGGATACTTTTCCCACAGCTGCGCATCAAGCTCGACTTGATCAAACAATTCAACAAAACTCTAGGCAATGATGGTGGCTGCTTCACTTACTTCTGTACGCTTTTCAGGGTTTAGCCATGAAGAAGTTGAAAGATGGTATCTTTGATGGTCCTCAAATCCGTGAGTTCATCAGAGAGCTATATTTTGAACACTCAATGAACGAAGTGGAAATGGAAACGTGGAAGACTTTTGTTCTGGTTGTGGAGAACTTTCTTGGCAAAAAGAAGGCCATAAATTAATTAGAACTTGGCACAATATGCTGACTACTTTCAGATTCATCAGATGCAACTTGATCATCAAAAGGAATTTACCTATTCTCACATATGGATTCATTTTCTGGGAACTTAAGATCAATGAGCAAGGAGCAGAGAAAGACGATTCCATTAGGACATGAAAGAGATGTAGATCAGACATCAGAAAAGCTGGGATGCAGTCACGATGGCTGATTACTCTGGAGTATGAAGAAACACATCCCTACCAGTAAGCAATCTAGGAGCTCGGATAAGCTGAAGATCATGCCCTTAATTATGAACAAAAACCCCTCCACCCCTTATCAACCCATGGGAATTGCTTAAAACCAAGCATGTTATTACACTTTCTACCTGAGTGTTCACGGAATACCAGAGTACCAGTGCCAAAAGTAAACATAAATTTTGTGCAGAAACTCCCGGGGAACTCATTTGTTTCTCATTCTGAGGGGCTCTAACCTCCTCAGTAGTGATCTCAGCAATGGAAGCACCGTCCTCCTTTTTACCCATCTTCATTGAGAGGAGCTTTTGATAGAGTTTAAGATGGAACCTCTGAGCAAGAAAGAAAGCCACTTGAAGGCGTTACACAGTTAAGATCTTGGTTTGTTTTTATCCTTTATATTTACAAAATCTGGTATACATGGCCCATCCAAGACTCGGGATAGTAACTCGAAATGCAAATTTCGGGAGCCCGATCTCTACTTCTCGCAGAGATCGCCATTGGAACTGGCTTGACACCCTCGCCAACTACCTTTCGTCCGTTTGGTGAAATGATCCACAGCTTCGATCGCTACAGTGAGTGGGATGTAAAAAAAAAAAATAAGAGCCAAACGAACGGGATCCCACTTCTTTTCAACCACATATTAATGCTGGAAAGCTGGTCGGCGAGTAGCCATGAGGAAAGAAATATAATTGAGAATAGGACTTGTAAAATAAGTAGCGATAATTGTATAAAATGGAGTTCAAGATGGAATAAAACCCAATTAGTTTAAGACTATTGGGCTAACTGAGGTGAGAGGGTGTGCCATCCTACAGGTGCTAGGAGTAACAGTCTACGTACTGTACCCCATTTCGTGAAGTATAGATATGTATTAGTGTAGGACAATATAGTTTTTTCTTCTGTTTTGGTTTAAAAAGTGAAAGCCTGCGGACTTATTCGAAGGCTTTTACCTCGTCTGAATCGACGTCTTTTCACAGTCGGATTTGGAGGCTTTTACCTCGTCTGAGTCGAAGCCTTTTTTCTAGTCTTATTTGGAGGCATTTACCTCAGTTAGGTCGAAGGCCTTTTCGTAGTCTGATTTGGAGGCTTTTACCTCATCTGAGTCGAAGCCTTTTTCCTAGTCTAATTTGGAGGCATTTGCCGCATTTAGGTCGAAGGCTTTTTCCTAGTCTGAGTTGGAGGCTTTTACATCGTCTGAGTCGAAGCCTTTTTACTAGTCTGATTTGGAGGCATTTACCCCAGTTAGGTCGAAGGCTTTTTCATAGTCTGAATCTAAGGCTTTGTACAAGTCTAAGTCGAAGGCTTTTACATTGACTGAGAGTACCATGTAGGGAACATTTTGAATTTGTTGTTTTCAATTATTTTTTAACTACATGAAATAATGATATGTACTGTAGTTACTTCTGAATCATGCCTTAGTAGTTTTCTTTCATGCACTGAAGTGGTGAGGGAAGAGAGTAGTAGATGGAGAGATGGATTTTATGCTGTTAATTTGTGTGCAAAAGTTTGCCCTTCTCTACTCTTTGGACGTCATCTTCATTATTTGAAAAGTGGGATCTAGTGTATGGCAACCATGGCTCTCATATATCGCTGATATACATAATTATTTATCTCTTTTGATGACTTATTCATTCTACGTTTTGGATTTTGTGCCACAGTTTATCGTTTCTTGTTTTCATTTACTATGCGCCATTTGTTTGTTGTTTCATCTAAAATTTTCTTTAACAGGAGTTTTTAAAAGCTTTTAGAGTTCTATATATTCGCCGTCTTTATTTATTCCATCTCTTCCCATTTTTCGGATTAAATCTAAAAATTTCCTCTTAATCTTATTTTGTCATATCTGCTCGTCTCAGGTTACTTTCAAACATTGAGCGCTGTGAAATAGTTTCTATTAAATTATTGTTTTACTCATCTAAGAGGATTCTCTAACTTATCATTCTGTTTATTTATTATTTTATCTAATCAATTCATTAAGATAAATATATTATAATCTGATAGACAAGTTTCAGTCAGTTTTGTCTCAAGCTTAGTTGTGCATTCATCATTGGTGCATAAAAGTTCTTTATCAGTTTGATTCATCTGTCTCATATGCCGAACATTTTCATTCTAAATAAGTAATGTCTTGGTAAACCTGCATTACTAGTCGATGTGTCATTCTTGTCATTATAAGACACTATGCAGCTTCTACCTTCACTTTGGCCAATAATATTATTCCTTTAGTAATTAAAGCTTAGTTTCATTTGAGAGCAGCCGAAAGTAGTACATGGCCAGAATCGTCAACCATTGCCAACCAGTTCCATACCTCATTTATTCTTAATAATGTTATCATTAAAAAAAATGTTACCTATACCTCTCAATCCGTTATAAATTCATACTTTATTGGAGATGTAGGACAAATAAGGGGCAATTATTAATATATTTCAGTCCTCTCTCGTTTATAAATTTGAAATGCCGGGGAATTTAGAGTATATTATTATATCAGAGTAAAAATTCCGGACCATTTCTGATCACAATTTCATTTTCTTTAGGACGGAAAGACTAGAAATAATGTTTTATTTGGTTGATGAATTTCCTTATAACCTAATTCAAGTCACAATGCAAACCAATGTTGTTAGTGTGTAAACATCTCCCAGATCTTAGTCTTTTTGTCGTTGTTATTTGAATATTAAGCCTTAGTAAACAAAGATGAATCCAGAAAAAGTTTGTCTTGTTATCTTTCATTTTTAGTCTATGTTTAAAAAAAAAAAATAAGAACAATTAGGTGATCTCTCCTTTGTTAACATTCTGTTTACCACTGAATGACATACTGTCTCTCTGGATATACAAGGTGACCCCAGAAAAACAGCCCCCAAATTTCGATAGGCTTCACTTCTTAATTTTCTGCAAAATTGAATGAAACTTTGGTGGTAACTAGCTTATTGTGTTTACTTTTCTTCCTTATTCTAGAGCAGGTGTTCGAGATGACATCCATTTAGCTCTGTGCATTTCTTGAGGCGCCGCACAAAGTTGTCCATGACGTCCTTACAAACCAACCGACTAATGGCTCTGATCTTTTCTCTGATGGCTTGCTTGGGTTCTGGGATGGTCCTGGGTCCCCCTGCGTATACTCCGTCTTTAAGGTAGCCCCAGAGAAAGAAACCTGGGGGAGCTAAAGCCTGGACTGTGAGGTGCCTACTCAAAGCTAGTCTTAAGACTGATCACACGGCCACCAGAGTTCTTTTTCAGCTAATCTCGGGACAGGTTTGAGGTGTGAGAGCTTGCTCCATCTCTTGCTGGAATAGAACTTCCCCATAAGTGACGGAAACAGGATGTGTAGCTCCCTCTTGAATGTTTTGAGGACCTCAACATACTGCTCCTTAGTGACTGGCACTGTCGCGCCAGATTCCTCGAAGAAGAAATGTCCGAGGATGCCTCTGGCTGAGATTGCAGTCCATACCGTGCACCTAGGGGAGTGTAGGGGCTTGGTGGCTAACTCATTTTGTTTGGAGGTCCCCGGAAGACATTTTTCCTCGAGTTTACCTTTCCTTCAATATGGAAGTGACCTTCACCTGAGGTCCGAAAAGGGTTAAGGAAAATTGGGGTCTCCTGAATCTTCTTCAGTATCTTGACTGCCATAGCCTTTCTCTGCTCCTTGTCTGAGGCTGTAAGGGTCTGCTTCCTTTGTATTTTGTATGGGTAGGCTTTTATATCCATTACTAGCACTTTCCTATAAGTCTCAGGTGATATACCGAGGGACTGACTTTGCTTGCGCACAGAGCGTTTTGGACTCTGCTCAACTGACTCTCTCACACTCCCATCCACCTCAGCTGTACGCTTTCTGGAGCGTCTTGAATGGCTTGGAGGATTGTTACTTGTTACAATAAAGTTCTTCACAGCCATATAGTTTTCAAAGTAGTCCACCCACTCCTGAATTCTGCTCTCGGAAAGGCCTTTTTCACATTCATAACTGATGCACGAAAGTGTCCTGGACTTTCTTAAACGAGCCTGTCTTATAATGTTTGACGCAGTATATTCTTTACTAGAGCTCCCATTGAGATCTAGTTGTGTTCACAGACGTTGCTTCTGTCATGTCCTTCAAACTAAGTGTGATTAGTGAATGAATGAAGTATATATCACAAAAAGTGTGTGCAGGCCCGTTATGGTGGTCACCCTGTAAATGCGTCCGTTGCAGGCCCGTTATGGTGGTCACCCTGTAAATGCGTCCGTTAGGAATCTATACGAAAGTCTGCCAGAGAAAGAGAGATACAGAGAAAGAGAGACAAAGAGAGAGATAGACATATAGAAACAAAAAAGACAGACTGATCAAATATAAAGATAGAGACATAAAGAGAGAAAAAGAGTAAGTTGCCAAGAGTTACATTGAAATGAACTAGCCGAAAAGATCTTGCAAACCGTGAGTGGAGGCACCGTATCAGAAAGTCTTTACATAATTAGTGAGAGAAAGCATTGCAAAGAACAAGCGTTCCCCCGTCCACCACTCACTCCACCTTATTCGAATAATTAAAAGTGAAAAATGACATGGACAGGTTAATAAAAGACCATACTCAAGAGTTTCATTAGAAAATCTGAATTGTTTCTACGATTTGAACAATGTCACGCTAAATAATTTCACCGAGAAATAGTATATCACTATTTTAAACGCATCAATACACTTGATGTTTCCTATCTAATATGAACGCAGGTTACAGTATTCCAGTTCCTATGTGAAAAAATTTCTCCGCAGTCTAGTTCTAAACCGCGACCACACCAACTTCCACCCGTAGATCCGAGTCATATTTTGTTTCCTATGACATTATTCATGAAACCTCAAAAAATCTTGTTAAAATCTATTAGTTGATAGTGTAGTCTCCGGGAGTATACCAACAAGAGACCCAGTTATTGCAGAAGCATCTGATAGTTTGTATTCCTATTTGATGCACCAGTTCCAAACGATCTATGCCCATTCGAAGGCCTGAAGACCAGAAATAGGGGCTTCGAGAGAATTTTGAAAGACACCTTTCGGCCTTCTGGGAGAAACTTCATCTTAAAATTGAAGAGTTAAGGTCCCTTTGCACCTTACCTTGGCAATTAAGTTATCTCAATAAAGAAAACGGGATAAACTAAAATTTAGCTTCGTATTTTTTTCCATCTTTAAAAAAAATGTGGTTTAGATAAAATATAACACAAGAGAGCTTTGGGTTTATGATTATGGAAGTATATTTGAAAATGATGGCTAATCTCTATAAATATTGTATTTTTCGTGCATCTAAATGACCAGATAACAATGACAAACACTCAGTTAACACAGAAATCTTTAGAAAGCTTAATCTGATCCTAAAACTGACCCCACTTGTGAAACGTTAATAGGTAAATAGGTAACTCCATCCGTCACTTGGTCAGTGATGGCGCACTGAACGGATAGTGGAATCAATAAAGATTAGAATGACAATCACTTGTGATCCGAGGCCATCAGGGGCCAGTCCACTAAGGCGGGTGAGGTTATGGGCACTATTTGTGTTTTTGACACCAACCCGTTATCAGGTAGGAACCATAGTCACCGTTGGGAAGTGGGACAATTTCCGCATCTACGGTATAAAATCTCATCGGCAGGATTCCTTAGAACAAAAGTGTGTGTTTATGTATACGCCGCGTTCTTTGTGATATGAAGACGGTAGGTGAACGACATCGGTGTTCTGGTTGACTGTGTGTATGTTGACCTGTGAAAGATCTATCTAGTCTCGTGGGGACATGCACCGCGCGTCTACTGGTCGGTTGCGAGAGCTCTTGGTACGCATCCGTTCGTGTTCTTTCTCTTTAGTATTGAACCCGACACCTCAACGTTAGAACTCCAACGGCGCATCAACAAAGCTATTGAGAGTGCCAGGTAACATTAGCATTTAAAATAGCTTCGTAGGAGAGCGAAATGCAAAGCAGTAATTAAGATCAGATTAACAATTTAAAAGTTTGATATTATGTTATTCTCTTTAGGGAAAAGTTTGGAATTAATTTCTTGCTTTTATTTTCAAAATTTCTAAAAACTCACAAAAATAGTTATCTGGATTGGGTGAGCTAAAAATCTTTATGCTGCTCTATTGTATCTGAATTTATCAAAAATAGTCTAAAACTAACAAAACATTTGTAATTAGTTCACAAAAGTTGTAGTTTGTTAATTAATTTATAATTCTATAGGTTTAATTTCCCTTGCAAATTCTTCAACATTAAACTAAATAGGATAATTGTGCGCCCACACTTTTGCCTTATTTATCTAGCTCACTTACATGAATTGCAAGAAATTTTCACATTAAATAAAAAAATTCGACAACTTAACACCATTAAAACTTAAAGTTAATCCTGTAATAAGTTTTTATATTAAAACAAAAGTTTTTTTTTTAAATAAACCTCACCCGGCGAATCAACCGTGTAAGTCATTTTCTCACGTGTTAGCCATTGTGCATCCTTGTTTTCTCTCCATCTTGAAAAAAGGCTCCGCGTTCATGGGAGAGGTAGATTTCCATCACAAGGTTTGCTGGTAGCACCTCTTTGCCTTTATTCCGTTTTTTTATATTTTAGGAGCCCATCTGGCGACTGCTTACACGGGCAAAAGCCGCCGTACTCATACTACAGCCTAGGCTAGATAAAAAAACAAATAAGATCATGTAGATAAATGGCTTCATTAAGCATCCCGGAGGGGGATATGTACATTAAAGCCCCTTCCCCCTTTGTGGACGAAGCCGGAGAAGCGAGCTGTATGAGGAGAAGCATAGGAACGGTAGGCGGCGAAGAACAGTAACTGCCTACCTTGTTTGATCTCCCCGCCGATTTGGGCAGTTGGAGCTAACATCTGTTTTAAGGCGACCACATAAGGCCCTTAAACGACGCTCTAACGATCCAATTACCTACGAGACCATAAGCCGGTGGTTATCTAAGAAAAAAGCGGTGCTAATCAGAAGGCACGCCCAGTAGTGGGGCGGTTGAGAGTCTCTCTAATTAGCAAGCCGACTTGGGCACCCCAGTGCCAACCTCTGCACTTCTCGCTCTCACTAGATGCAAACTCTTGATCCGCGTTCCCCTCCCTGTGGCCTGGTCACTTTCCTCTTAGATAGGGCAGTGATCCGCCTATATATATATGCCCCGAAAAGAAAGAAGGGATTAGAAGTCGAGACGAAAGTAGAAGGATCAGTTCATGAAGATCGATCCTTCAGCCAGACAAGAAGATTAGAATTCGATAAGAGAGAAGAAGGTTCAGTTCGTGAAGATCGATCCTTTAGCCATACAAGGCTATTTCCCTGGAGGACTTATTTCGGGAGGTTGGGCTCGCCATGCGAGTTTTTGCTCTATTTGTCTTGAAATCTTCGGAGGCAGAGTTCCCTCCTGTGGAGGATCCACCGTCTTCTAGTCAACCAACCTAGCACTGGGTGAGGGCGTAGGAGCCGAAGCTCCTAAGCCGGCCTGATCGGTGAGCTGAAGATGGATATCCTAAATGTGGATGAGTTTACGCATCACTGCCTGAGTACCGCTTCATTTTTCTGTGCTCTCTGGATGCACAGTCTGATTTTGGGTATTAGCAAAAGCTCCTACGGTTTAGGAACACCGGAAGACGGCTTCATGACCAACTTCAGGGGTGTAACCTCCTCTTAGTCTACCAACTTGGTGAAGGCGCGGAGCCGTTTTGCCCTACGGGGAACGGGTACGCTGTGGTAGGGGGAAAGTTCTGGGAGCACAGGGTGTATTTTTCAACATTGAAGCCTAAGACGTCCCAGGCAGCGACTGGCGCGCCAAGACCAACTCCTTAGCCTCGCAAAATGAAAGATGATCCTGGGCATCATCGGCCAGGACTTCGTTCTCAAGGAGATACGAACTACATTGCTTCGCATAATCTTGGACGGCTCTCTGCAATTGACATACTCTGCCACACATGATTTGTAATTATCTTTTGCGGCTTTGGAACAACTTACACAAACTTTAGGGAAATCCGACTTTGCATGTCTACAGGAGTGATTCAGATGGGCTGGGTAATAGCAATTGTAGCCCTTCCGCGGCAGTGGCACGAATGCCTTCTTGCAGTAGCAATACCAACTGGCACGCACCGGCTCAGGGAGCTTGTAACAGTCAAACGTGACAAAAAGTGTAGGGGTGGGTCTTGAGGCCCCTTCCTGTTTTCTCATAACACAAAGTTCAAGGTGTCTGAGATTGAGGTCCCCACTAATCATGGCCGCTTCAAAGGGATCTTACGTATTCGCCAAAAGGCTCCTGTCTGAGAAAAGGGCCATCTTTGACTATCTACGAATCAAGTTAGCTATTTCTCTGTTATGATATACCTTGATTAATTTGGCCAACATGCTGTGATCAGTGAAGCGAATAACCAGAACGCAGAAAGTGTTTAAAGCCAGCGGGCTCAAAAACTCCAGGTAGTCTCTGAATGAAGGGCCCCCGGCGTAATCAAGGCTCCACTCTGCCCACTTGCAACTTTGTTCTTTGTTGGCGACTCCCAACTGGGAGAACACCGGGGCCTGACGTGCCGATCTCCGCTTGGTTTCTTATCCAAACTGCAACTGACCCTTTTGTCTCCGGGTTCCCACTGAGGGAAAGGAGCACTAAGTCTTTTTTTCCTTCCTGTTTCTTTTGTTTTTATGAGAGGAGAGTGGGGAAAGTACCTGCTTCTCTCCTGCGCCGGATAAAGCCCTTAGGCCAGATGGACAGGCCTCTGCAAGATCCTTCTTTGAGATGGAGAACGTCTTGCTTTCAAAGGGGCACCATATGGGGGAGGAGATCCCTCCTCTCCTTGTGAGTCCTTGGGGCCCCAAGCTGTCCGTTGAGAAGATTGTACAGGGGTGGACTTAGGTTCAACGCTTGATACTGAGCTCGGGTTAGACCCTGTGCAAAATCCTGCCGTCTGGGGCTGGGTCACCTCCTGGATCATGCCCATCTCAATGGATGTCTCCATGTAGCCCCCCCCCCCCCTCCCAAGACATCACTGCACTGGAGCGGGTCTATCGAGCCGCTTCAACCGGGAGCTGTGCTCTCTTGCCAGTACCCTGTGAAAGTAAAGGGGAACTGTCGTTGGAAAAAAAGGGAATAGTCCAAGAGCACCTCCAGAGAAGTGACGAGGGGGAGTCCTCCGCACATGTACGCCTAGGAGAAGAGTAAGCATCCTCTACAGTCAAGAAGTTTAGGAGGGGCCCCTGAGAGTTTTCAGTTGCGGGGACGCCTTTTCTTTAGTATAGCTACCCCAGATATTAAAGGGGGAGTTAAGAGGCAGTTTAATTAGTCTTTATGAATGTGCATGGAGCCATATTATTACGACTGGATTCAAATGCTAATCACCCCGCGCAGTACCCCCATTCTGCAAAGGGTAAAAACGTGGCCGGCAAAGCCAGCTGCTACCATCAGAGCTCAGTTCGCTTGTCTGGTGGCCAGACAGCCCATGAGAATGGCAGTGCTACCTTAAGCTGGGCCTAAAATTGATAGATCGTGAAAAGAAAGAGAGGGGGTATGCGAGGAAGGTGATGATTTTGGTGATGCGTGTTGTTAAAAACCCACTACCCCAAACAGGAGCTCATGGTGTATTGGGCATTGTTCCTTCGCCCTCAGCCCCGATCTGGGATGGTTGTGTGAGAGGAAGCTGGTCGGTGTCCACCCTGCCAAATTTGATGCCGACCAGAGAATTTTGGGGAAGGGATTGTAAGGAAAGTGAGGAAGTGGGGTAAGAAAACATGGTGTCAGAAAGAAGGAGAAAAAGCTAAGCTGGGGCAGGACGGGGCACTGAGGACCGTCAACACGGCGGCCATGGAAACAAATCACCCTGCCCCTTACGGCGTACCTTTATTCTAAGTGCTTTTCCTTTTGTTTCTTAAATTGACCAAAACTTCAAGTAGAGTATCAATATCAGAGTCTAGTTGCAATGAGACTTCACTCACCTTGTTTCAATTATATAATAAAGACAACAATTTGCACCAAACAGCTGATATTAATACATATCTTTAGCTAGGTTAATAATCACTTCTCTTCATTCCAATTGACGGAATTTTCCATATTCAATTAATACATTCTAATATCCGAATTGTAGAACAGAAGGATTGGGAATTTTCTACTAGCGCTGCATTTAATTCTTCGGTGTACTTCAAATGACGGAGCAGCGTTTGAGTCTTTGGTCATTCTCATGCTTAAAACAAATTATAATTTTTTCAGTTTTTCTGTTTTCTGAAACCAATACCGGTCGATCGATACATTGTCTCATTTATCTTTAACCATACCGGTTGATTGATACATTGTCTCATTCATCTTTAACCATACCGGTCAATCGATACATTGTCTCATTTATCTTTAAAGAGTCAACCTGATAAAATGTCACTTGATTCTTTATTACTTTGCAAGTTTGCATCCGTGGACTGCAGAATTTACTAATCTGGACGTGTTTTTTTTATGACAGATATTTCAAATGATTATATGTATATGAAATTTTCGTGCTGAATTCACGTCTGTAATTCGTTTTATGAAGATCAATTGTAGTTTTTTCTACAATACTTTTTATTCTTATGCATTTTCACCTTTAAATGATTATGTTTTAGAGAAATGCAGTAATTATTTTCTTTCTTAATCCTTTGAATACAGAGGTAAATTTTCCTCATAGTCCCACAGGGTGTCAATAAATCATGATAAAATTAAATTTGTTCGAATGGACTAATAGCTAATAAAAATTTCCTTATATATATATATATATATATATATATATATATCAATAGCATCTACCTGTATATACTTATAAACTATAATATTCTACAAAATTCACTTAATATTGCACCGACTAAGAATTTAGACTCTGTTCACATTATGGAATCTTAGAAATAAAAGAGTGTACATAATGAAATAAACTTTATTTTAGCGGGTCAGATTTCTTATAAAAATAATAATTAAAGTTGCTGCATGAACGCATAGATTCAGAGTTTATATCATCAGTTTGACTAGGAAAGTCGGAATACCTGGCATTACATGAAGACATTTGACACTGAACTTACATCTTCATTATTATTTCCACCTACGAAAACCAAAAAACAATCATCAATCTCAAATTCAGCTTCTGAATCATTTACAAAATGTTCCAGCTTCTCTCGCAATTGTGTACACTCATGCATCGTACTTTCCTCCATGGTTCAGACATTTTCCTGTAGGGTGTGAACTATGGCGGTTTAGGTATTTTGTTGTAGCTTGGTCCCGCGGTTACCTTCCCCAATTTTGCTTAACCTTGTCGTAGAGCTGTTGGGTATTCAGATAACGGGCGCTGAATTTGGACTGACTCCACTTATTGGGAAATATCCCTTTTGCCTTGGTGTGAGTGAATTAGGCTAGGTAAGAGGATCAAATGGATTCCTTTTAGGATAAGTACTCACTGAAAGCCTAATCAAAACTCTTTATTGGGCCACCGAGCACGCGGTAGAGTTAGGCAAAAAAGAATTTGATGGAATTTGTGTTGGGAATTTGTGGCAGACCTTCTAAGGTATAACTTTTTTTTTGATTAGCCTTGCTGATTACAGCACCATCTGCCTCCCCTGACTCGCTTGGCGCTCCTGACTCTCTAACTAACTGAATCAATGAATGAATCATCATGAGAATGTTTCAGCCCGTCTATTTCTACCACCATCAATGAAGGGAGGTATGACTTCTCTTCCCTTAATCTGAACGCGAGGCGGAATGAAAGGCTACTTGCGTGTTAAGTATCAAAATGTGTGTATTAGAGGTGTATTTGCATTGAGCTGCCTTTGGTTTTATCATGCGGGCATTCATAGCAAGATTGATTCCGCCGTTTCACAAGTCCACGTAAAGTCTGGCTGGTCAGGTCAGATATCGCCCTAAGTTTGCCTACCTGCCTTCGTTATCTGTTTCCAGACCTTTTAACTCACACGTTTTCTCTGTGTGTATGTTTGTACATCCATGTGGGAACTCCAAAGATTTCGCTTGTAACCTTACAATATTCTCTGGAATTTTTTTCTTAATACATATTAAATTGCAGTTTAACATTATTTACGAGTATTTTGCTTTGTTCGACATTAGTTCATTGCTATAACATAGCATATTATTTTAGTGTTCAATATATGTGTCCAAATTCAAGAATTCGAATGGACAACAGGGTGCTCATCTGTGATATTCCTCGTTGGGTCTACTTCACCTTGTAATTTGGGCGCCACAGAACAACAAAAATTAGTTTTTTTGACTAAAATACTTACATATGTACAAGACCATACAAAACTAAATTGAGAAATAGATATCTGTATTTCCATTGTATAAAATAATTTCTATCAATTAAAAAAAATAAGGAAACTCACCAGAATATCATACATAGTAATCCCAACTAAATTTCATCTTCAAAGCAGGGTTGACAGATAGTTTGGAGCATTTTCAGCCACAGGCGAGGTAAAAATGATTTACAATTAACCAAATGTTATAGTACATCAGTATTGTTACGATAAAAGGTTGAAATTAAAAAAATAATTATAAATAAATGACACCTATCTTTATTTAATTAAAAGTGTTATGAAAGAATGATATCAAACTCCTCAACTTCCATTTCTTTTTCATAGTTCTGCTGCTTCCTGGTTCCCCTTTTATACTTTGGATTTGGCTTACGCCTACAACTTTGCAATTATATCTCGCTTGTAAAAAGACTTATCATTTTTCTGAGACATTAAAGTTTTTACATTTATTATTTAATGTTACATGAGATTTGCCTCAATAACAAAATGTAAACACTTTTCTTTAATATTTTTGGGGAGGGGGGGTGTTTCTGTGGGTCACTTAGAGTTTTCGAGATGCAACTCAAATTTGGTTCCTAGAAAATTTTAAATTTTTTGAGAGATTGATGTAGTATATGAAGGTCTGTATATAGTTGGCATACATCTGCATATGAAGTTTGAAGAGCAGCATTTACACGTTCAAAATCCTGAATTTTAGGTAGCATAAATTAAGATACAGGAAATTTGCTTCGTCGCTCAACATACTTGCAATAATATTGGCATGATAGTTATGTTCTTTTTCTTTAAGCATGTTGAAATATAATTTCAACTCTTTCCCCTTTGTAACTCTCCTCCTAGTATTTGATGGGCCTATGAACTGGGTTGAAGCTACGCATCCATCAATTAGCAATGAAAATATTTGTTTAAAGTGTTCTTGCCAAATGGAGCTAAATTTGAACCATCTTGCAATACCTGCTATTCAAAAATCTATGTTCGATGGTAATTTTGTGTTCGCATATTCAAGGCACAAAGCTAAACTGTGACATGAGTATTTAGTGAATACAATATTTTTATTTTTACTTAGTCTCGAGAGAGCTAAATTATGAACGCTACAAACATTATTTGCCCCATCAGAATAAAAATACAGTTGCTCAAATTAATACTGTTACTATTAAAAAATTGTTCTATCTCGGCAAACAGGCTTCCTCCACTAATGGAAATCACAAGTATGAGACGCAAGAATTAAGTTGATGAAAAAATATCAGTAGATTCATGAATAAATAAAGAAAATTTCCCTTTCTTTAATTCCTGGATTAATTCTTCAAATAAAGCTTTACAAGCTTATGATATTATTAATTGTGCATGCACACTTTGTTCTATTGAGTTTCAAATCTTTCAATGTGCTGCCTTTAGAATAGTCTTTAACAATTTCACTTAGGTGGTGGTGATCAACTGACCGAATACTGCAATGGCACGCAAGAGCCACGCAATATTAAAGATCAAATTCTTTTAATGAATTACTTACAGTTGTTTTCTTCATAAATTGTGAGATGGATTCAGAGGACTTTAAACATTTTTCCTTACTCTTATGTATGCTTTGCTGACTTTTCATGCATCACTAAATTATGCTTTTTTAAAATGAGATATTGTACAAAGACATAGTTTGCAAAAACATGCATTCTCTTTAAACATGAACCATGGAAGCTCTGCTTTTTAGGTTTTATAGCATTTTATATTGCTAGTCATTATGGGCAAAACAAATCACCGTTTTGTATTTCGAAAATATACGAAGCAAAGTTTATTGCCTTGCAACGAACCCCACAAATGAATCTGATGGACTAATTAATAATCAAAAATGCAGTGGTGACATTCTGAATATCTAGGAGTCAACTGTTAGTAGTATTAACTCAAGAATCATCAATAGAAATGGCAACTCTACAGCTGGATTGAATTTTTGCGAACATGTAAAGAAGACTATTTCTTAATTTACCAACGGCCGAAAAAAAATTCTCACGTTGAGACTTGAGACTACGTACGTAACAAACGCAACATGTAAGCTACATGAAAAACTTGTTCAAAGTGTATCGGAGGGGATATTTTATGTAAATTCTTATTACACTTTTTAAATAATTTTGATATTAATATTAAATCTAACAGAAAATTGGCCACAAAACGAGTGGCTAAATGATTTTTTTTTTTTTTGGGGGGGGGGGCAGCAACTAATGAAATTAGCCACAATGGCTAAAATTAGCCACATCTAGCAACTCTGCTTCTAAGTCTCAATTTTCCTCCGGCAGCGTGCCTTTTCGGAGCTTGTAATTGTCGTACAGTAATTAAAACTTGGCGGCGATCATTTTTTGACACTTGAGAACAAAGTCTCATTTCGTAGTGAAACGGAATAACTTTTTTGCAAAGGGTGAACAAAAGTCGAATTTCGTACCTAAAAGAAATAAAGGTAGTGTGAAAAAAGTCGCACATCATAGTCAAAGGGTTCGTAGGATTTTTTATTGAAATGTTATCAGAGACCTCTAATTACAAGATTAAAGCTATTCATTATTTTAAGAAATCATATGCTACGTATGTGTCAAAGTTGCACCCCCTGAGCAACAATCGATCATCTCAATTTTTGTAAACACAAGCTAACATGCCTATTTTAGCATGAGGATTGATGGGATATCAGAATGGACAAAATATATTTTTATTTTTCATTTGTTTTCAAATTTACGCACTAGGAATACTTATTCGGATATTTAAATTATTGCTTATTTATTAAAAGGTCAGTATTTAAAAAATAAGAAAAAAAATAAGCAAATTCTCAAATCGCGCTCTGCTCTTGGTCCTGTAGGAGCCGAGTTTCAGTCCCTGGAGCTTTGTTTGCTATTCGATCAAAACGGTAAAATTTTAAAAAGTATAGGTTAAATGAAAGATGTGTAATTATAATCTATTTCTTAATAATTTGAGAGAAAATAAATGTTCGAATCTTTTGTAATTCCAGAAATGTTTTTTTTACAAAAAAAATCGTGCACCCATTGTTGCTCTGCACCAACGTGGCGTGAAATGCAAGCAGATAGTTGCTAAGGATATTTCATCAGTGAGCTCTATCCTTAGGATCATTAAGGATGATAAAAAGACTTCTGGGCCAAAAAGAGCTTTAAATTTAAGCCACGATCGCCTCTTGGTAAGGTCACAGCCATTAACACAAGCACAGTTCAATAATCTTCCAGAGATTTAGGACTCAAACGAGGCATCCCAGCGACTCGTCACTCATCTTCGAGATAGCAATATATTGGCACCAGACAGAGCCGGATTAAGACCCTTAAGGGCCATAGGCACTGAAAAAATATGTTGCTCCAATACACTTGTAATTCAAAATATAAACAATAATTAACCATAAAATAAAGTTTTATTAATCTAAAATTCAAAATTAAACCAAATTTATAGTAAGAAGGAAAATAATATTTATTTATGTATGGTTCCATTTTATTTATAGTTGAATAATTTTCTCCTACTTTTTACCCTTGCAAAGTCTTTGATCAGATCCTCATAACCAATCTTACTTAACACATCTGGTTTTATACACAATAGAGATAAGGCATCCAGCCTGCCCTGTTGCATAGTTGTTCTGAGGGGATTTTTAATATATTTCAACAGTGAAAATGAATTCTTAGCAGAGCAATTTGTTACAATTAATGTTAAAAATATACGGAAGGTAATGTGTACATTTGGAAAGGCACACTCACTATTACCTTCTACAATTATTTTATAAAGT
This sequence comes from Ceratothoa steindachneri, assembly GCA_963969495.1. Classification (NCBI taxonomy): domain Eukaryota; kingdom Metazoa; phylum Arthropoda; class Malacostraca; order Isopoda; family Cymothoidae; genus Ceratothoa; species Ceratothoa steindachneri. Next base: position 93,842,911 of record OZ018330.1, read on the forward strand.
TCAGAGTGACTGATTCTTGTTTTTACATTTTCTGTTGCACGGAACTTATGGCGTACATACAAAGAAAACTGCTGAAGCTCAGGTGAGAAATTACTGTTTAAATCCTCTGAGTAAGCATCAATCAGCTTTTGACAGCACTGAGTCCCACTTCGCTCTCACTCTTCGAAGACAGTTCTTCCCCTTTGCTAAGGACAACCCCCGAAGAACCCTTCTGCTGGAACTCGCCAGTGGACCGAAGATGCCTTCGCATCGGCTGCCTCTGCACAACAACTTTGTAATTAAGTAAGCTGAGTATTACCTTTAATTATCTAACCTTTTGTCAACCCTACCCTGTGCTTTAAATGGTTGAGCGAACCATCCCATACCTTTAATTAATATTTGTTTACCTTTTTAAATCTCTTCTAATCTTAATCCTCGGATTAGTCAGATTTTCCCACGACTCTTTCCATTCTCCGTTATGTAAACATTTTCTTTTGTGTGTTGTTGATAGTTTAATTAATAAAACTCTATTTCACTAATGATAGACATATTATTATCCTTGAGCTCAGTTCCACTTCTTAAGCATATTGAAGATAAATAACCTCGGTCAATCAGATTACCGCGCACTCGAAATATTTGAATAATTCCCTCAACGAATAGTTATATAAGGTATATCGTCGAGAGTCTATTCTACGACATATAGCCTATACTATCCTATTATACCCTAGTCAAGCATAGCTTAAGAGTATCTAGCCTAACATACTATATGCTATCCTAGCATAGCATTTTTAGCCTAAATTAGCAGAGTATATATTAACCTTGTACACTATATCTTATCATAGCATAGCCTAATAGCCTAACCTATAATCGCCTATTCTTGCCTAGCATACATATTATAGCATATTATAGCCTTGTCTATTCTGGCAGAGTATCCACGGAAGAGTTACGAGTATGATGTTATTGCCAAAACAAAATAATTTCCTGGATAACCTTGGGAAGACTTTAGCAATTATATCATTCTGAATAGAATATAAAACAACATAGGGGTTTCAACTTTCGCTAGAATCGGACGAATAGTTATGATGTTATTGCAAAAAATTAATTTCCGGGATATCTTTTGGAAGAGTTTGGCAATTATAGCATTCGAAAGAGAATGTCAAAAAACATAAAGTTTTCAAATTTCGTTAGAATCGGCCGAATACATATGATGTTATTACAAAAAAAAAAAACAGGGACCGACCGACATAGTGAGATTTTAGAGTCGCTCGCGAGTAGACTCACACGTAAATGAAAAAAGGTATAGAGTATTTGTATTGTAGAGAAGAAATTAATAGCCTCTTAACAGCACTCAACAGCACTTCTGCCAACCAGATTTAGTGAATGAGCTGCACAGGGTACACATATATCAAACTGATTTCTTTCTAAAAAATTTTGCTGCATTCCTTTATAACGCCAGACTAGTTAGCAGAATTATCATGAGCCTGACCCCTATATTTTGACAAATTTAGCCTACAAGCTTTACGTAAGGACTGAAATACCTGGTTAGCCATTTTTTCGCCAGTGTGGATTTCGATTTTCAGAAAGCTTAAGTAACTAAGTACAACAGTTTACTGATCGCTATGTGATAAAGCTGGTGTTGAATCAACGGACAAAATAAAATAGCTAGAAGATTTAACTTCGTCAACAATGAGCGCATGGACCATTTCTGCCATTAGTTGAATAGGTTCATTGCAAGTGCTTTTTGACAGGTGCAAGGATTTCTTTTGCCAGAATTTCCATATTTCGTAATGTGGCCATCTAAAAATGGATCAAATTGGCTTATGAGTTCAATCAGTCCTAAAAAAATTCCCATTTTACAATTGTCGTAGAATTCCCCCCCTTTTTGTTCTATCTCTAAGAGTGCTAAGTGTGTCTAATATATTGATATTATAAGAATATCTTAACGAACAGAGCCGTTACGAAACACGTAAGGATATAAAAGAAACGCCCACTAATTCCCCCCCAAAAATTATATTTTACCTTTATCAATTGAATACATAACATTTATACATTAACTACAGCAATACTCTGAATATTATCCTAAACAAGAATTAATTAAATTAGTTTACCACAAAAATTGGTTAACGTTTTCTCTACACACAACAATAATATAAGAATTAGGCTTACGGACTCATGTGGAGTTTAAAGGCCTCAGAAATGTTATTTACTTTCGACGCGTGCCGCCGGCCAGATGTAGATGAGCGAGATCACACGGTTGTTTTGGCGAGGGTGGCAGCTGGGGGGTCCACACGTTCTTCCGGGGGGGGGTTCTTCAAGGACGAGAACCAATACGGTGCTTAATGCAACACCTAGGCAGTCGTGGTCTCTCTGGCGAGAGTGAGTCGAACTTGGTTCTTAAATGAAGTTAACTTGGAGTGCGGTGTGATCACCGAGTAACGAGCTCGAGGAGGAGCTTTTCTCCTTCGTTACTTATTTCCTTATGGACGAGGACTGAACTCGGGGAGGGTCTTCTTCAAGGGCGAGGATAACGGAGTGGGGTTTCTCTGGCGAGAATAAGTTACTTAAAGTTCGGTTTGATAACCGGGAACTAGCTCGAGGATGAGCTTTTTCTTAGTTCCAGTTATCTTCAAGGGCGAGTATAACGGAGGGGGATTTCTCTGACGAGAATAAGTTGAACTTGGTTCCTTACCAAGTTACCTAAGAGTTCGGTGTGGCCACCGAGTAACGGGCTCGATGGGGAGCCTTTTCCTTCTTCTTCTTAATTCCTTAAGGAAGAGGAATACCTCTGGTGTTTAAGGTGCACCAGGATATGAGGAGCCTCTCTGGCGATAGGAAGTTGAACTTACCAAAGTTAACTTATCATTTGGTTTGATAACCAGGGCCTAAGCTCGAGGATGAGCTTCTTCTTAGCCCCTTAAGGTAGGTAGCCCTGCCTCTCTTGCAGGGTACTTCTTGGTCTGGCGAGCCAAAAACTCTACCTCTCCAGTCTCGGTAGTTCGTTTTGATCCGAAGACTTCGTCACCTAGAGACTGACGTATACTACCTCGATTTTCCTCAGAGTTACTCATTTATACCTTGTCACCCCACTGGGGGAGTGGTAAGGCAGGGAGGGGCTTGAGGAAGGCCCCAGGAGAGTTCTTTTGGCTAACGGTTTTTCACACGAAGTCAAACATCGGCTCCTCGTTAGCCTTCGAGATTGGGAGAAACACGTCTCCAATTTCTTATTTGACGTGAAACTGGATCTCACTCTCCTGGGAGAGATCTTACATTTTGACCTCTAGGGTCTTTCATGGCACCGAGTTGTGCCACACTGCGGTTAAGCACTGAACCCGCCGATGCCTTCGACGGATGTCTTTGCGGTAACCGCCTTGTGACTGCATCAAGAGTGAACGGGCGATGGGGGAAGTGACCATTCCCTTACAACAATGATTCAAACCTTTCTTATGTTCCTCGCAAGCCAAGCCACGTTCAGCTAATGTACAGATAACAGCTATGACATGCTAACATGCCTCAAGACATGTTCTCAGTAATCACACTCTTCCTGACTTTGTTTCTCTGAATGTGACTTCAACCTTGCACCTTGTCTACGAATTAAATATGTTTGCAATGAGTCTCGGTGAGTAGTAGTTTTTTCATGCTTATCAATTACAATAGTATTTCGCCAGTCACTGAACCTTTCTCTTGTAACAAAATGTGAGAATTTTTTTATGAACAAACAGTTTAGAAACAAAACAATAAACTGATCCTATTGATGGTGAATACAGTAACCACTCTCTATTGTATTTGTATTTCTCCCAATTGGCTTAGTAGTGGCTTTTGCCACTACTTAGATGCCGGTAAGAATTGTCAAATGTCCCATTGTCAGTATTGCAGTTATTGGGTGCACAAGTGATCGAATAGGCTATATCATCAGCAGAGAAATCAAGCCACAACTCGATCCTTTGCTAAATTATGATTTTCTTCATCTTTTACAGACAGAATAATTTCACCGGCATCGCCATGATCCAGTAAACTTCCATTTTTAGCATTTTTTTAAGCTTTAGAATATGTTGTAAATTGAATTGAATAAACATTTGCAGTAGAGGTATGCTTATCAAACGAAGTTACAGGCAACGTGAGATAAGTTATGAGACATGTGCTAGATGAACCTGATTGTGACACCACATATTTTGATTCTCAAGCGATCAAAGTGGTATTTACTGAATTTGCCATATTTGTGTCCACTGCTGATGACGGAGATTGGTTTTTAACCTGAATCTGTATATCATATTGTGAAACTTGTGAAAGAAATCAATCAGCTTTGCATTATTACGCTGTAATTCCAAAATCTTCTCTTGTTTCTTTTTTCATAGTTTTCGTTTTAGAGCACCACTTAACTAATCCGTTTCATCTTGGTTCTTAGGTTCTGTTAAATACAGACATAAAAAGATTATTTTGTTTGAATTATTATGCAGCCCATAACACAGCTAACATATAGACATATAGGCAGTACAATATAGAAAATTTATTCCCGGCAACTGCTGAATCTTGTGTTTTAATTAACAAAGAAAGATTTTGTTTCAGAATCGACTTTTCAAGCTCTACAAATTCTAGAGAGGAAATAAAGATATCACATAATTTGGGGGGAAAAAACATAAAACACAAATAAATGTATATTTTGTAATTTTTCCTAAAATTAAAAAACTATAAAATAAAAACTATAGGGGATATCTTAATAAATAAGTGAGGTTATATAACCTGAAAAGACGAATTGAACGCACTTTGAATCATTGTCTACAACGAAAAATTACGGAGCAGTTACGATTTAAAATACCCCCTAAAAGTCGTTTCTATTAATAGCGAAAGCGAAAAGAAATCATTTGAAGAAAATCGGGATTTCTTTTCCAATTTTCTATAAGTGTAGCAAATTTCAACACTGTAGCTCGAACATTTAAAAAAAATTATAAGGAAAGGGGAACTTCCCTAATGCAAGATTATACATTGACTGTTACCAAAAAGGTCTGCTGACCAAAACTCGCGTGCTCTCACTTATTCTGATTTATATACCTTACGACCTTCGAAACTTTCCATAATTCCCAGACTAACCTTTGGAGGAGCTTGAAATTATATCATCCTAAAAAAGAATGTAAAACGACATAAGGATTTCAAATTTCGTTAGAATCGGCAAATTAATTATGATGTTATTGGCAAATAATTATCTGTCTAACCTTGGGAGGACTTTGGTAATTATTTCATTCGAAAGAGAATGTAAAACAACAGAAGGCTTTCAAATCCGTTAGAGTCGGCCGAAAAATTATGATGTTATAAGCAAAACAAAATAATTCTCGGGGTAACTTTAGGAGGACCTTGTAATTATATCACTCGAAAGAGAATGTAAAACAACATAAGGGTTTAAAATTTCGTTAGAATCGGCCGAATAATTATGATGTTATTAGCAAAACAATATAATTCCCGGGCTAACCTTGGGGGGACTTTGGAATTATATCATTCGAAAGAAATATAAAACAACATAAGTGTTTCAAATTTTGCTAGAATCGTCCGAATAGTTACAATGTTATTACCAAAACAAAAAAAGCAAGACGGGGACCGACCGACCGACATAGTGAGATATAGAGTCGCACGCGACTAAAAATAGGCTCTCTGGAATTTTATTTTTTTGAAATTTCGGTATTTTTAAGTCACTAAAGATACGGAAGTATTGCTCTTAGAGTAATTATTCAAAAGGCAGTCTATTTTTCTTTTCAAGTTTTACAAATGTTTCAAGGTGTTATACGATATCATTTATAGTTTTGAAAAAAAATACATTCAAAACAAAAAATCGGTATTTTTGATGATTTGGGGAGAAATTTTACAAAAGTAGACATAAAATAATAATCTCTAGGAATTTTCTAAATAAGTACCAATAAAAATTAGTTGTTAGCCTTGTGTACATAATTCAAATTGCAGAATAAAAAAATATGAGAAAACCTCTGTTCCTTAGCGATTTTAATATACTTCCTAAATGCCGGGGGTGGAGGGGGTTCGTGTTTCTTCAAAATATCTCAGTTTATGTCGGGAAGTCATATAAATTTACACGGACAACATCGATTTGTATTTCAATTCTCATAAGGGTCTACAAATTTCATCACTAGCTATAATAATAAAGTTAATATTTTGACCCAAATCATCCCCTTAAAAAATATCCACGTTAAACGCATCCAAAATATATAAAACGTACTTACATTTTAATAAATTAAACAGTCATAGCTAAGTGTGCTAGTGGAATAGCGATTCAGCAACCTAGAGCAAGAATGAGGTAATGAATACAGATGCAATAAACACCAGTGACAGTTGGCAACTAAACTAAGAACTTACAAGTTACTACAGGTCACTTGCGTTGTTTCAAATGCTTACTAGAATTGCTGAAAACTTGTATAACTTCCAATATGCGAGCATAGTGTACTTTATTTTGGAGGATAAACACGACACAGGAGAAAAAGCTTTATGAACAGAACTTATTCATTTTTCATTAAATTTTAAAAATAGCTATAAATTTAATTAATTCAATAATTTAAATAGTAAATTCAGTTATGAAAAGTTCTTGAGGTTTAATCCACTACTGGCAGCAGAACCAACATATTACTGGTACAGATGTAGAAATGAAGAATTCAGAAAGCTCTTTTCTCTATAGGAGGATTTCTCTCTGCTGTACTACTCTGAGATTATGAGTAATCGAAACACTAAGAGTTTTGTTTTAACCGTCTGAGAGGAGACTATTTTTAGAATCCTCAAGTAGAAGTCTTAAATAATGGAAATAATCTTGCGTCTATTCCAGTTGGTCATTGTATCCAATTGTCTGAAGTTTATGACCACATGAAAATTCTGCTTTATCCCATCAAATACGGTCATTAGTGAATAACCTGTGGTGATCTTAAGGTTATCTCTCTGCTATTAGGAATGCAAGAAGCTTGCACCAAACATTTCCACTTTTTTGCTTGTGGGAGGGTCGGGATGATACCAAACATTTCGAAAAGCATAAATGGACAGCTCAAAAATCTCTTACTCCGGAATTCCAAAATTCAGTCGCAAGCCATGTCATTGATCGTAGGGAAAATTTTTTACCCAGTGCTTCATAGAAAGTTAGGTTTGATGAAAAATCTCGTGAAAGCAATGAATAAACATGAACCAACCTTTCTTTACATCTAGGAGGAGTAAACAAATATAAGTGATACAAAATTGAACCTGGGTTAGAACCACAAATTAGAAGCCGAGTGCAGGATAACGAGTTTGAGAGGATTGGACGAAATAGAAAAGAAATTTTGCATTGATTTCAAATTAATTGTTAGTAACTTCCTCGGAAAGCAAAGAAGTCTTGGGTGTGAAGTCAGTATTAGTAATATCTAGTGAAACTTTAAAAAACGGGGAACTGGTACGAGTATATCCTTAAAATTGCTTTTTTTTAACTCTTAATTGGATTATTTTCCGAAAAACTTTGATATTTATAATTAAGAACAGGAGGAAAAGTTCCAAATAGAGATCTGGGACATCAACATGATGGCCATTGATGTTAGTGTTTGAGAAGGGCTGAACCAGGAACTACGAAAGAAAACCACTTAAGTGGACTTTACTTTCTAATTATTCGTTTAATGAAGGAGCCTAGGGAAGTTTATATTATAAAACATTGTAGCTTATAGTTTAGTTGTAGCTCCTTGGATCTCGTAGTTAACACATAATGTATGCAAAGATGGCCTACTGAGAAGATTAAAATAATGGGTATTGCCCATATCTTCCAAAGAACGAAATTTTGACCTGATAGATGGAAACTATTATTATTTCCATTTAACGAGGTCAATTTATATAGAATCAGTAAGACAACAAAATTTTCATCTTTAAACAGGATGATCTTGGTAAATAATAGAAGGAGCAAAATAGATATTTTTCAACGTAATCGCCTTTGACATTGATTGCGAAAATCCGTCCCTGAAGAATAAAAGGTTGAATCCCAACCAAACCTCCATGATCTCATTGGTCTATTCGTCATCAGCGAAAGAGATACCCAGCAGCCGCTTTTCACGTGTGGAAAAAGGTGAAAGTCTGAGGGTCTCAGATCGGGGGAATAAGTGGATAGGGCAACAATTCGAGACCGTCGGAGACCAATTTATTCATAGCCATCATGCTCTTATGTGCAGGTGCATTGTCCTGCCAGATAATACCTTGGCTCACTTTCCCTCGACGTTTGTGAAGGAGAGCTTCCCGAAGCTTCCCCAGTAGATCTTCATAGTATAGTTCGTTAATGGTGCGGCCATAATCCAAGAAGTCCACGAGGAGGATTCCTTCCGGGTCCCAGAACACTGTCGCCATGACGTTCCGGGATTAATTCATTAACTTGAATTTTCGAGGCGTGGGAGAGGAGGGATGCTTCCATTGTTTAGATTCGGCTTTGTTTTTCGGATCGAAATGAGGAACCCACGTTTCATCCTGGGTTATGATTCCAGATCCGCTCTCATGAGGGTCAACATTTCCGTTGAAGTCATTATCCGGTTCTTTTTTTCCTCAGCCGTCAGCATTCTTAGGACCCATCGGGCAGACAACTTGGAAGGGTTGAGGTGATTGTACAAGATGGTAACAATGGATCCATTACTTATCCCTGTTTGAGAAGCAATGTATCGCACTAAGATTTGGCAATTATACAAGACCATGCTATTTACCATGATCACATATTTCATGGTAACTGCAGTTGGCGGAGCCCCACGTCGAGGGTCATCCTCACACGAGTCTCGGCCCTACTTGAATAGAGCAGCCCAACGTTTGAAAGTGGAATAAGATAGGGCACTGCCCCCTAGTGTTGTATTAAACTCCTCGTGAATCAACTTTGGCGCTTTCTCTTGAATTACTGAAAACTTCATCACAGCCCGCTGTTCAACTTCACTCATTTTGCCAGAAGGCGCCATCCTCACTCAGGAAAGGTCACTGTTTAACTGAACAAAATGCGCTGGGAAAATGCCAGTCCGTCATTGCCTGGTAGAACATGCATGAACATGATCCACCTGCGGCGGGCTCAGGTATAGATAGTAAAAGTGATATGGTTTCCTATCACTTATTTGATATAATTAATGACCTAATCTTTAAGAATGGTATAGTTTAGTCACATTTAGTAGATTGGCTGTCATTACGAGTAACTTCTTTGGATTTAAGGTGCGCACAGGAGTCTTACGCACGCGAGTTCCTCGAGATTCTTGCCCTCGAGGAACACAAGCGATTATGAGCTCTTGGAGTGTTGGAGATTTTGAATGAGATTTACCTAGTACGCACCTACGAGCCAAGGTTAGATTCGGTTGAATATTGGTTATACAGTTCTCACCGTGATTTACAGTAGGCATAAATCAATTATTTAGCCCGACTATAATTACTAAATTTCAACTTGGTGTTTTGAACTGGATTTTGATTTCCTTATTCAGCCCAATTTTTGTATTAAATTTATCTTGGTTAAATGTTTGTTTTGTCCACAACGCCTATGTCAGCCTAGAATTTTTCTTTGTCTGGCTACAAGTTTTTTGGTCTCAATATAAGTTTTGTGTAGTATTTGAAGTTTTTCGCGTTATGCGTTGTTTTGTTACGCTATATTTTATCTCACAACTAATTTAAGCGCGCTACTAGTTTTGCCGCGGTACATGTGTTTATCACGCTGAAGTCAACATAGCTTTGAGCAAATGCGAAATAATTTGTCTTCTACGGGCAAACAGAAGGCTATGTCATTTAGACTTTAGATTATTTCTTTGCCCTGAATTTCACTAGAAAATTTCTAACCAATTATATTTGTTGTTAATTTAACTCTAAAACCATTGCAATGGTAAATGATTGCCGGTAAAGTTAAAGGAAAGAGGTTTATAATTTTATATCAGTCAGACCAGCACCCCTCTGGCAAACAACTAGTTCATTTGTTTGGGGAATTACCATCGTGTATGGCTGGAAATATAAAATTATAAATCATTTGAACGATTCAAATTATATTAAGGCTTGCGATACCATTCCTTTGCATCGTTCCTACAATTTGATAGTAAGGCACCCCCATGGGAATGCTAGCAGCCCTGCAAGGCCCATTATAAATACCTATTATTATTATTATTATTACTATTGAAAATTTCTCATCTATTTCCACTTGAGCTTCATTATACTTACCCACCATGTTGCACCGTATTCATATGCTTATGCATAACACTCATTCAGATGAATGACATGTATTTACAAGGTGTCCATAATTAAATAAGCAATCTCTGTCCTGCATTTATTGTTGCAATATGTGAATATATGTAATATTTCTTGCAACGCATATTTATCTTCCTTTAAATTAACTATACTTCAACATAGATTATATACCTATCGTGAATGATAACCGAGATATTTTGATGATGTTCCAGCAAAATATATTTCTTCACAAAGTTAGAACCTTCTGAGATAAACTAAGAAAAAAATAGTGGCAATACTGGCAATAAGATGATCAGTGAAGTTAGATCAACGAATACTGTTGCATCATGATAAAAACCCTACTCAATCTTCAATGATTGCGATCGCATTTCTTCCTGTTTCGCTTGAAAACATTTTCGAAACTTCTATAGAGAATTGAACTTGCCCCTTTGTCTTTCTCTTTTTTAACCAACCAAACAGGATTTGAAAAGAACACATTTAAACATATATAATGTAACCAATATGAACGATTAATCCATTGTCACACGCTAAATTTAAACCCATAAATGTAATCCTTTAAAAGTTTCTTCTTAACCCCAATAAATAGACCTGTCTTTGTTTCAAAACGTTGGAAATTTCTAGGGATATGCACACTCACCTCGTCCATAGCTGGCCAAGTAATCTCCTTCGTTTAATCACGCTTGCCTTTAAGACCCAATTCATCTTTCAAGCTTTTACTTATTTAGTAGATAGAATCTTGGATGAGGGTGGAAGACTTAAGGAAAGTTAGACAAAATGCTTATTATTTATTGTTATATTCATTAGATTAATAATAGGATTTTTTGTATAGCGCATTTCAAACTCATTGGGCTTCACAGAGCGCTCACCTAATGAGTAAAGGCTTACGAGAAATAGTGAGGCTTCGAGCCTCAGTTAAGGGTACCAAAGGAGGGAGAGGAACGCATCCCACTAGGAAGATTATTTTGAATTCTAAGGCCAAATATTGATAAATTAGGATCACCAATGCATGACATACGACTACGAGTTGATAAGCTGTAAGGGAGTAGACTGTCACCTAGGGTTCTAATGTTCTTGGAGTGATTCAGTGAAGAAGACTGAAAGTGCTTTGATGTTTAAGGAGCAGGCAGGTTACACGAAAAAAACGTCATCGGGAGAAACGAATGCATACTACAAATATTTGAACATATATAAGCGTTCAAAGAATTGGAAGCATTTGATCTAGAGAGAAGGGAATTAGGGTAGTCAAAGCTTGGTTTGAAATTTAGAATTTTTGGTCAATTGGGAGCTGAATTGTAGAAAGGGGGTAGATGACTAGTAATATAAGCATTATGATTGCTTTTAGAAAACAGTTAGCCATAGGAGAAAAGTATATTTTTTAAGTGTCACAAAATATAACTGAAGAACTGCCAAATTCGAGAAAATACCAATAATACTTGAGTTGAAGAAAGTTTTGCAAAAGAAATTTAATAATAACGTTTTTATGCGGCTATAAAATGTTATTAGAAAAACTAGGATTGGCTGGGGAGACGGATTGAGGAATATGTCTTCAGCATACAAAATTGAGTAATAGATTAAGCTGACAAATAAGAATGATGAGAGCAAGAAGATATATGCTAAACATGAAAAATGAGTTGCCCAAGGGGCAAGTTTGGAGAACACCATAAAACACTTTCACAGGCATAGATATGACAATCTCATTTGAATAAACTGAGTACAAGATGATAAATACGAACGGAGCGAGACAAGGGAGCTTTGAGAAACGCCTAAAAATTACTGGCGAGGAGAATGATTATCCAGAAGCTATAAGGTGGGAATAAGCAAAGGATAAAATCATTTATATTCTGCTGGGGGGGGGGGAGACAATTGAGAGAAAGGGAGTAAAGTTTCAAAATATCTAGACGTAGGATATATGAATAAGTTTAATGGAAGATGATTAAATTTCCTAGAATACACAAGGTTAAGAAGGGGTTAGAAAAAGCCACCTTAGGAAATTCACTAAGTCCCCAAAGACACTGGTAGGTGGGTGAATAGCTGAGTTGTAGAAAATTATTTTGTTTTAAAAGAAGAGGAGGTGAGTATAGCATTGCAAGTTTGAGGGAGTTCGTGGGAATGTAAAAGTGGATATTGAAATTAAATCAAAGCCACTACACGCCCTGTGCCTAGCGAGGCGTAAAAGAACGCGTAACCATGAGAGATAGGGTCCGCCTGGAAGAGATTTCTTAGCTGGATAAGAACAAACATGTCTCTTGATCAAGAGTCGTAATAAACTGAAACAGCACCGTCGTAAAAGAACCAAAGGACTGTATCTATTACAACGTCTTCCATAATGTTTGCCAGAGATAACCACGGATCACCTAAAATTGCTGTAAGATAACCTAAAAGAAAAAACTAGTTATTGGAATAGGTTATGTAAATTGAGTTGAATACAACGAATGTTATTAGCAAATAATTAATTTACTTAAGAAGTAAAGTGTCTAAAATGACAGAACGCTTAGGTTGCGATAGCAATTAAATTGAGTTCAATCGTTCCAGCTGTCGTCCACTCACCATGACTAAGAAAGCTGTCACGCCGGTTTATGTCGCTGAGCTGATCGTAAAGCTGCGTCCCCTAGATGGCAAGATGCCACTTGTAGAACTTTGTCAACCAATGACAAAACAAATTCATGTAACAGGTATAAATCAACCGGTAGGCCAAGTGAAGAACTTAAAAATGGAAAACCGAACCATTTACTATATAAATTATGAAGGGCACAAATGTTTGTAAATAAGACCTCAAACCAAGTGGCATGTACAAAAAAATGTACCCAGAAAACGGTGATGTTACACACGATTTCTTCGCACTTGACGCTTCTATTAGAATTTGATGGAAGTCTTTTAGTAGATCCAGAGTAATAATTACGTGTGCAACTGTGATTTAAGAAGAACGGAATTGGATAATTATTAGCCTTAGTGAATATTTAAGGCACAGAACTCACCCACTTTTCTATTGCTCATTCTTTGAAAGTAGATGTAATGCAGATGCACACGCAGTATACGATTTTAGAATATTTCCTTCCTGGAAAAAGCGCAGTATGGTTGAACTTCAGGGCGTGGGAGGAAGAGTGTTGTGAATATTGTTTCCGGAAACTCGCTCGGTCAGGGCACGCCCTTTTAAGTCTAAGACATACCAGAAGAGTTGCAGAGAGTTAGCCACTAAAATGGAGTGACCGACGTTAGCAACTAAGAACAGGAAACGTAGAGATCGTCCGAGAAAGTTAGAGATCGAAAGAAATTTCTTTGAATAGATCTAGAACGGGTGACCTCATATAATTTGTAGTGAGGAGACCATCGGTGGTCGAACTCTGTTCTGAGGCTAAGCCTGGAAGTGTGGAGACGATAGAGCAGCTGTCAACGACGAAGTTGAATCCCGTAAGTGAATCACGGATGTAGAGGCAGGTGTCCAAGCCGTGTATCGCCCTCACTGTGAGTGACAATATTCCCTGATCTTCGCCCACGGAGGAAGGACTCCTTGGGGATGGAGCTTGGTTCGTGGCCAGAAGGCAGCAGGAAAGAGAGCAATAATCTAAAGGAACTTAAGATGTTATACTCAAAAACTTACAATTAATATTATTATTGTTAATATTATTATTAACTTATTATCACTATAATTATGGTTATTAATCTGGCAATTTAGTTTTTACTTATTTTCATTTTTCTCTTATTGCAGCACTTTTATTAGAAACTTCATTGCGAAAAGTTATTTGCAGTGTTGCCTTGGGATTCTGCCTTCTCCAAATCTCTCTTTTCCGCTTGGCTTCCTATTCGGTCGTCTTGATAAGCTTCATTTCTTCTATCATGAATAAAGTGTGGAATTGTCTCGTCAAATGGGTCGTATCTTGAGAGAGACTTTTCATTTTTAAGTCTTAACATTGGCCTAGAAATGGATTCATATAATTTCGGGAAATGATTCGCGTTTCAACAATTTATTCCTTCGCGGGATTAGTTGAGTAATGCGCAATGTGAGTATATAAAAAGAAGATTGGTTTATGTAGAATAATTGGAACAAATTGGTTAAAGGTCTCGAAGTTAAAGTGAGAAACGAGTGCAGTTTGACTTTGTGGAGAGAGAATGAGAAAGACAAAGACTAGGATATCGAACACGTCAACCCTAAATGTTGGAAAGAGCAAGGCATCTGACTCAAAAGTACCAACTTGACCTCCGAGTGAGGGAAGATAAGGTAGCGAAAGATTATGTGTGAGAAACAGTAAAGGGTTGATAAAGATAGATGTATATAAGTCTATGAGAGGCGAGTGGAAGTGCAATAATATTCAAGCTTAGAAGGGGTTATAAATAACTTGGAAAGTAGTGGTAAGTAGAGTGAGATTGAAAAAAACATCAATATTCAGAAACTATGTAATAAATTTTAATGTGTATAGATGTACATATGTATTTATGTGTTAGACTATATCTTGAAGGGATATGGCGTAAGTGTATTATCAAAAAGTGTGTATTGTTGTGCTTTTGTGTGATACATGTTTTCAACATTTCTAGGTGTAAAATAAGTTCGAGTATATTTCACCGCGTCTCTTTGCATATCTATAAATAATACGCGAATTTCATTACATTTCAACTCAACTCACAACCGAAAGATAAAGCATACATTTCAGTCAAACCAAAGGCCAGATTTCAATCTTACACGGGGACCAGTTGTGATTGCTGCCGGCTCTCTTCTTGCATTAATGATTTTCCCGCCAATTCACAAAAGATAATGAAGCATTTTCACGAAAAATGGAAGTGCAATGGATAAAAAATACTCTGCATTTTGTTATAATGGCAAAACTCGATAACAACGTCATTGCTTCAGCTTTATTTTTTAAATTCCATTTCTGTGCAGGCCTGAAATCTGTCTGGGTTTTAACGAATGGTGATTTGTTACCAAGGGAAATGGCTCCTTAGAATATTTTAGTCTATTTAATTTTTAGTCTACTTTGTGTCCTGTTTCGTATTTAATGCTACTTGTTTCTTAATCCTGTCTTTACTTTGGTAATTTGCTTATTGTTATTATTTATTTAAATTTGAATTTTTATCTTTTGAAATTTCATTTGACTTTATTTCACTTATTAAATATTAATTGTTTTCTCCTGAGTTGCGGAAACCGTTTCTTTGCCATTTCTCTCTTTCTCAAAACAACCACCTTGTCGTCGGTAAAAGAGCTGGCGTGATCTGCTCGAGTTAAACTAGCTAAGCTGGAGGACTTTTAGTCCGGTAGGGTCACACATGCCAGTAAGGTAGCTGTAGTAGGATCCAGACTAAGGCTTGTCAAACTTATCTACCACTTCTTTGATGCGTCTCATTGCATCACCCTACCAACCTCTCGATTCTGTTAGTACTAAGTTTCACCAACTCTCTTCAACTGTCAAAAAAACCCTAATAACTATAAACAAACATTCATCTCAATTACACATAAGTTGTTTATCAATAAGGGCCTCACCAGCTCCCTTATGCCGCGTGGGAAGAGATGCTTTGGAACCTCTTTAAATAACGCCTTGGAGCACTCATAGGTTGCAAGAGACTGAGATTGAAGGGATCTCAGGCGTTCGGGGTACGATTAATGGAGAAATGCTAGGGAACCCTTAGAAGCTTTCTCCTAACGTGTGACCGTTACTTAGTCAATAAAGGCTCAACTGCTCTTTGGTGAGAGAGCTTTGGTGCCTTGTTGGTTGCCAGATCAGCTAAAGATCTCTGATGAAGTTGAGGGCAGTTAGCTTTACTAGTTGCCTTAAGTCTGGCCCTTTTTAGTTGAGTAGTAGCGCTTAGTAGGAAGACAGTTACACCTCAAGCACCCCTGTCGAAAAATCAGAGAACCAGTTCACTGGGGCTCTCGTGCTGCTCATTTGGAAGCTGCGGCACGATTGGGGACGTCCGGCCCAGGGGAGACCTTAGGGTTAGGGTGTTTGGTCAAAGGATTTCTGTTCACCGAACGACTGAACAACCGAAAACCTCCTGGAAATAGGCGGATGTGATTAGTGCGAGAGAAAATCACAAACAAAAAACCCTTTTTCAATGCGTATGGTCCGAGAGTTTTTTAAGATGGCGAAGAAGAATGGTCCTCCGTTTCGCAAGCTAACCTTTCAAAATATGCAAAGTTTACAGATGGAGTTGAGACTTCGGGGACAGGAGTTGCAAGGAACTCGCAGATGCGGTTAGTGTCTGTCACTTCTGCGCACTCGAGAAGCACCTGGGCGAGAGCATCACTCAACTGAGAGAGGAGAAGTCCATCCACAAAAGGGAGATTCAACTGTTAAAAAAAGAGAGAAGCAGATGCTCAGGCGAGAAGGATTCCGACGTCCAACAGCAGATATCTTCTGCTGCAGGACTGCCTCAACGAGCCAAAAAGAAGAAAAGGTAGAAATAGAAGAAGAGAAAGTAGAAAGAAAAGAAAAGAAAGTAGAAGGAGAAAAAAAGAAAGTAGAAAGAGAAGAAAAGAAAGCAGAAGAAAAGTAGAAGAAAAAGAAGAGAAACAAGAAACAGAAGAAGAGAAAACAAAGAAAGACAAGAAAAAGAGGAAGAAGTAGAAAAAAAAGAAGAAGAAAATGTAGAGATAAAAGAGAAAAGCGGCAATTCGCTTCCGAAATGGAAGACTAAGTCGTCTGCAGACAAATGTGCAAGGGTTACTCTTATTCGTGATTCTCAAGCACGGGGTCTGCAGTCCCTGCTAGCGGCCCGCCTTCGCACTAGTGTGAAGGTAAGCTGCCTGCCAGGATGGGGTAACTACCACATCAGAGTAGAGGCTGAGAAATCACAGATTTTTGAGAGCTCAGTCGTTGCTCTGATGGTCAGTGGAAACGACCTCTACCTGAGAGGAGGTAGGGCAGGTCCTACTAATAAAATCCCCTACACAGTCATGGGCGCCGTGGACGACTGTGGGCTTAAAACCCGCAAGCGTGTCGCAGTCGAGATGCTCCCGAGGAGAGGTCTAACACGGACCGCTCACTCGATGAACGCCTCTTTAAACCGGCGCCAGGCAGATTTGTGTACGGCAGAGGGGGTCTTTTTTGTGGACCCGTACCGCACCTTTTATGGTAAAAATGACCTCTACCAAAGGAAATGGGTATATCTTTCCTTTAAAGGAAAGGCCTTTCTGTCAAACATGTTCCAGGATGTCGTAGAGAGGACCCAAAAGAATATCAGGCCCAGAGTGAGGGTGGACGTATTCCAGTACGCCCGTGTCAGTCCTGGAACGACCTTCTCAAGGGCGCAAAGAGGAGTGCCTCCTCGCCAACAAACAAGCCAGGAAATGGAAGAGCGTAGGGAGTCCTACAGTCGGGGACTCCCTGAAAGTTCTTCTGTTCAATGCGAGGTGGATCAGGAACAAGTTTCTTGAACTTCGTGGCCTAGTAGCGACGGAAGAACATGAAATGGTAGCCATAACAGAGTCGTGGGTAAAAACCTCAAGCCGACATTTTGAAGGTGAATTCACGATTCCCGGTTACCAGCTTTTCCTGAAAGATAGGCCAGAGAGAGGGGGTGGCGTTGTAATGTTGTATGTCAAGGATACTCTCAAATCGATGGAATGCAACATCGTATCCGACCATGAACTACTAGGTGTTGACCTAGAGATAGATCCTGTCAGATACAGGTTTCGGTTTCCTTGGCCAAGACTAAGGAGGTGCACTTTGCCACCATCCACGGCTCCACCCAGAGCCAGACTTGTTTCTTAATGGGGAACGCCTGAAAGTGGTTGAATCACACCGTTTCCTTGGTCTTGTATTTGATCGACGCCTGAGCTGGGAGGCTCATATTTGCAGCCTTAGGGTCTCTAATACCCGCGCCATTGATATTCTCCGTTCCGTGACGCTCAGCGCTTGGGGCGCTGATAGGCCTACTGCCTTAATTTTTTGTCGAACCTTTGTTCGTTTGAAGCTCGACTACGCATGCGAGTTTTATTTATCCGCAGCCAAGCGTTTTTTGCGGAAGGTTGACTCGATCCAACACACCGACCTTCGCCTTGCGACCGGTGCCTTCCGCACTTTCCCCATTGAAAGCCTACTTGTCTATGCTATGGAGCTGCCACTCGCTTTACGCCGTGTACAGTGCATCATTCGCCAGTAGGCGTGAGCCCGGCGCCTCCCTCAGTCGCTAACTGCTCTCACTGTATTCTCAGCTGATTTTGACGATGCCTATGCCGCTGAGAGACGCCAGTCATACCCTAAGCCCTTTAGGTTTAGGGCCAGGAAACGCTTTGAGAGCTAGGTATAGCTCTCACGCCGGTGTCCTTTCTGGTTCTGCCGAGGACACCACCCTGGAGGGTACCACATTTGGCTATTTGTCGCCATGTCTCTGCTCCCAAAGCTTGTACAGCGCCGGGAGTATTGCGTTCGACCTTTTTGAATCACATCTCGCGACACGCTGGAACCGTGCTAGTGTATACGGATGTCTCCAATTCCGAAGAGGGGGTGGGCTTCCAAGCCGTATTTACTCTGTTTGAAGTCAGCGGGGCTCTGCAAGGCGCTGCGTCTGTCTTCACGGCCTAGCTAGTGGCAATACATCACTCAGTACTGGGGATTACGCTAAGTACCAGGTTCGGATACCAAATTATGATCTATAGCGACTCACAAATCGCCCTGAGTGCTCTCGGAGCATTGGAATCTCCGCATCCCCTGGTTCACGATATTCGTGACGCCACTGTTTTGGCGAGCCGGGCGGATGTCGAGAGTATCTTCTGCTTGTTTTCTGGACATGTAAGAATTGCGGAGGATGAGCGCACCAATGATTGCGCCAAATAGTCAGCGAGGACTCTGCGACCGGACCAGCGTTTCGCTTTTTCTCATACCGAATACATGGCAGGAATATGGGCAGCTCTTCGGGCTGCTTGGCAAATAATACAGTAGACGGTCGAAGGGAACTTAAAGTTGCGTGCCATTGCGCAGGAACTGTTCCCATGGACCTACCCCCCAATGCCGCGAAGGCTTAAGGTTGCTTTCTGTCGTCTCCGAATTGGGCACACTCGCGGGACGCACAGCCATTTGATGGAGCGCTCGCCAGTGCCCTACTGTGAAGACTGCGTTGTTCCCTAGAGTGTTTGGCACATTTTTGTTGAATGTCCCAGTCTGGGCGATCTTCTCGCATGTTACCTGTCCAGGTAACGGGATGGGCAAGATCACTACCGCCTTTTCCTTGTACTCGGGATGAGTGCGTGCACATTGACTGGTGGACTTGTAGACTTTTGGGGAGGAGGCCGGCCTTTTCCCTTTTATTCAGCAGGTTTGTTTTTTTTGTTTGTTTGTTTTTTATTGTTTTTTCTTTGTAGGTCGCAAGCTCCTTCACCGGGGGAGGGGGACCTCTCCCCGACCACGGAGCTTGCTTCCTAATTGTTGTTATCTTCTCTTTTTATCGTTGTTTTGTTTTCATATTTTTATTTTAAAGTAACCTAGGCTAGGCTGTATGATTTCGGCGACTTATGCCCAAGTGGGCAGTCGTCAGATTGCCTCCTAAATAAAAAACAATTTCACTAGAAACATTAATCATAGATACCATTTACATAACATGAACTCCATCTAGCAATAATTAATTTTATTCATTGGATGCCAATGATTGCAATTTTTTACATAATAGTTAAATTTAACAATAGTTTTTAGTTGCTATTTAAATTGGCCTTGTAAGAAGGAGTAACACAGAAAAAAGGTACCCTAGAAGACCTGACGGTCCATTAAATGAGGGTACTTTTGGACAAGCAGTCGAGCGGGCACATCTCTGCTTAAATGCTTTACGTCCTTTCACGGCCATTTTTCAAGACCCTGTCTAGTCTTGACTTTACCTGGTCAACAGATTCACTGTTGACAACTTCCACTGGAAGTGCGTTTCAACTACCGCAGATACTGTAGGTGAAAAGTTTTTCACACAGATCGCGGTTGTAACGCTTCAGTTCAAGTTTAAAGCCTGGATTCCTTGTTTTGCTCTCAACAAGTGTGAAAATATCCTTGTAATTAACATTGTCGAACCCTCGAAGTATTTTGAAAACTTCGATGAGTTTACCACGCACTCTACGAGTTTACAACAAGAACAGTTTTATTTCCCTTAATCTGTTTTCATAACTTTTATTTCTAAGAGAGGGAATCAGTTTGGTTGCCCTGGCTTGCGCGCGTTCCAATCTCGCGATGTCCTTTCGAAATGAAGGACTCCAAAATTGTACGGCATACTCTAGGTGCGCTCGGACAAGTGAGTTTACAAACACAGTACAATTTCCTTATTCCGTTATCCAAACTGGCGCTTTTTGTAGCCTAGCATCATTTGGGCTTTTTTATCCGCCTCAATGCACAGTTTCGAGAACTTGAGGTCACTAGTGATTGTTACACTCAAGTCCTTCTCAGTGTTGGTGGGTGCAAGAGCAGTCCCCTTAAGGATATAGGGTGATTGGGAGTTTCGGTGGCCGATATGCATCACTTTGCATTTGTTTACGTTGAAAGGCATTTGCCACGTATCAGACCACTTCCCAATCTTCCCAAGATCTTCCTGCAGGCAGGTAGTATTTCCATCCTTTGCAACGTTCATACCAAGCTTGGTATCGTCGGCAAATTTGGAAATCATGGCAACCATGTCACCGTCCATGTCGTTGACATAAATGATTAATAGTAGTGGTTCCAGGACAGAACCTTGAGGCACCCCGCTCGTACTGGGCACCCACTCAGAAGCCTGTCTATTCACCACCACCCGTTGCCCTCTGCCACTTAGCCACTTCACTATCCAGCCGGCTACTTTTCCGTCTATGCCCAGGGCTCGCACTTTCCGGAGAAGGCGGCGGTGTGGTACCTTATCATAGGCTTTCTAAAAGTTTAAGTAGACCACATTGACCGCCTTGTCCGGATCGTGCTCACTGAAGACGAAGTGGAGAATTCCACAATGTTCTTCAGGAATGACCATTGCCTTCGGAAGCCGTGCTGGGAACTCCTCAGTAGCAGCTTTGACTCTAAATGCGACGTCATTTTTTTCCACCATGATGCTTTCCATGAGTTTTCCGACTATCGAAGTCAGACTGATAGGTCGGTAGTTTGACGGTTGGTTACGGTCTCCTTTCTTGAAGATAGGAGTCACTTCCGCTTCACGCGTGTCTAGGAACGCATTCGATCTAGATTGACATGTTGAAGATTTAGCTCAGGTGTCGTGACACTTGATCGCGCACTTCTTTCAACACTTTAGGTAGAAACCCATCCGGGCCAGGTGACCTATTTGTTATTAGGTCAGTGATCTTCTTTTCTATTTCTCCTTCGGGGAAGTCCATATCCTCCAGTTGGACTTCATTCTCCTGGCTAGCCTCCGGTATTCGTCAAAGTTACCCAAGAACTTCGATTGCCGGTACACATTTCTCTTCTCTCTAAGCAGTTGGCCGATTTCTCGACTAAACGACTTTAGTTTAACAGAAGACCGACGGGAGCATTTCAGAGGGATGAAACGTGATTGAAGACTCATGAATGCAGTTTTGAAACTGTTCCACGACTTTGCACGTCTACAGGAGCGATTCGTAAGCCGAAGCACCGGTGCTAGTTATAGCACCTCCACTGCAGTGGCATGAATGCCTCCATGAGGTAGCGGTACCAACCGGCTCGCACCGACTCAAGGAGCTTGTCACAGTCAAACGTGACGAAAAGTGTAGTGGTGGATATCGAAGCCCCGACCGGTTTTCTCATCACAGGTTCGACTTTGATCGTTCTCTATGGAGTAGTCAACAAGTTTCCTCGCATAAACTACTTCTTTCATAAAGTTCATGGTAGAGTGCGGCGTCACAGTCACCGGTGTGCCATCAAGTGTCCGAAGAGCATTTATCTTGGCCGCCTCGGCGGGATTCGCCGCATTCGCCAGAAGGCTCCCATCCGAGAAACGGGTCACCTTCTTCTGCTCTCTACCAATTACACTAGCTAATGCTCTCCTCTGATAGGTCAAGTTGCCCTTGGCCAACATGCTGCCATCAGTGGAGCAAATAACGAGGAAGCGTTTAAAGCCAGCGTTTCTAAACTGCCAGGTAACCTCTGAATGAGGGGCCCCGATGTGTTCGAGGCTCAGCCCTGCCCACTTTTTGTCTTAGTCAGGGGCTCCACACCCGGGGGCGCAGAGGTGCCGTATGTGCTGATCTTAGCTTGGTCACTTACTGAGGTGGCAGTAGACCCATCCGTCCCCGCAACCCTCGCGGATGGAGAGGAGCCTCGAGTTTTCTTAGTCTCTTTCCTATTTTTTTTTCTTTTTAGGAGAGGAGAGCGAGGAATAAACCCGCTTCTTCCCTCCGACGGTAGGAGCTTCCAGGCCAGAAGGACCGGCCTCAGCCAGGTCCTTATCCCTGATGGAGAAGGCCCTGCCCGTTGCAGGGGAACCGTTTGGAGGATATCCCTACCATCCTTGTATTGCCTTAAAAACCCAGGCTGTTTGAGGAGGTCCTTGCATATGGGTGGATTCGGGTTCGGTGCTTGGTGCCTAGTCCGGATTGGTTTCCATGCAAGGCCCTACCCTTTGAGGCTGGGTTGCCTCAAGGACCATTTCTATCTCTCTAGTGAATTTGAGTGAAGCAGCGATGCTAGTTAGTGGCTAGATAATAATTATCTATAATAAAAATACCAGTTGTTTATTTATTTATAGATTTTTCTTTTGTCAGTAACACTCAAATCTACTTATTTAGAAAAAAAATTCTAATTTATATTTCAACTAATTGGTATTATATAAAAAAAAGCAGAGTGGCGAAGGCGGAGCTTGCGCTGCGCTGGCAGACTTTTGGTCTATGTCCTACGGCCTATCATGATTCTTTTATTTCTCCATCTAAATTTTCTCTAATAATTTCAATACCAAAATTTTAATAAATTTTATGAACTTTACCAGTTGTAATTCTTTTAGTTTGAAAAAATTCGCAAAAATTCGATACTTATTGTTATTTCTGAAGTCCGCCATTTTATTTTTTATAATATAAAGGAATTATTAGAAATAACTTTAAATAAAATTTAAATATAATTAGGTGACAACCGAACTAAAGAAAAAATCTTATTTATACCTTCAAAAATTAAGGGTTTGGAAAAGTTGCCTCACCATTTTCTTTCTTTTATCAGCACCATCACTAACTCTATAATTTAAGAAGGAGTTTTTTAGGAGTATTTGAATAATAATTCCATCTTAGTTTGGATATGACTTATGTTTTTTATCAAAGTTATTTCTAATAATATCAAAAAACAAAGTGGTGAAGTTCAGGAAAAAATATAAGTATCGAAATTCTGTGAATTTTTTATACCCAAAGAATTACAAATGGTAAAGTTCAGAAAAATTATTTTTATATATCATCATTTATCTCTATAACTCTAGATTTTAGCAACGTGTGTCCTTCGACACCGAACGCAAAACATACGATTGGCCTACAGGGAAATGTTGACGCCGGGGGATTAGAGATGAGGGTATTTACATCACGGGGTTCCGATGGAAGGAAACTTCTGATTTTAAAGTGGCGTGTAACCTAGGCGAATTTGGGGGAGTTCTTAGGAGGAAACCGCGAGCTATTAATTTAATTCTTGGGGGTGAAGGGAAAGGCTTTTTATTTTCGTTCGAGTATAGGTTGTCACTCGCCGCATAGATATCTGCTTCCATCTATGCACTTTTTGAAAGAGTTGCACCGACGATCCTTCACAAAAGAGAGGATCTCTGGTGATAGCGACGCCAGAATCGGATCCCTTAGAACCAAATCTACTAGGAAAATTTAAATTTTGTGAAAGAGTATTTCTAAAATAAGGGACGATCATATTTAATTGGATGAAAGCGTGGCGAAATTTGGCGCGGTAGAAGTAAGGCGTCATATTATACGCCGCGAGAAGTTCAGATTTGAGGGTGGCATAATCCACCGTAGATTCCGAGGGAAGGAATAACATAGGTCTGGAAGCTGCGAGCTAAAGAGGGGAAGAAGCTTAGTGACAACGTCCGTTTCGATGTCTCAATGATTAACTTCAAAAGTTGACTCTAAGTGAGTGAGAAAAGCTCTGAAGTCCTCTCCTTCTTCGAACGTAGGGAGTTTAACGCAGGGGGATTGAAGGGCTCCTACACGAGAATTTACTGAAAGGGGTACGAGTTGATCGCGATTTAATTCTAATTAATATTGACGAATTCCCTCGCGCTCTTCGCTCTCTTTACTTTCTTTTTTCTCACGTTTAGCTGTTTCTCTAAGCTCTTTTTATTCTGCTAATTTTCTAACCTCTTTTGTTCAGCTCTTTCTTATCTCTATTCTTCCTGTAAATAAATGACAACGTCTTCACCACTTAAACCGAGAGATTCTCCTTGGAATTTAAATCTCTCGAACGAAGACATTTTGTTCGTAAGTTGTCCAAAACAAAGGGTTTAATGGATCGTCGGCACGGGACGGAGAAGGCTTTGCTCACAAATTACTGACACACGAAGGAAAATGCTTGTTTAAATGCGGAAGCTTTGCTATCAAAATACTAACACTAATATAATACACGATTAAACAAATAAATAAAAAACATAATGGAGTCTTCGTCAGATAAGAAGGGCTCAGACTCTAATAATCCGTAGGGGATTAAAGTGACCGTGGGAGAAGCTCTCTCTCCTAACAAAATTTTCCTATTAAAGGTTCTCGGTTTAAACATACATACGAACACTATGTGATAAATAAATACGGTAGGGTTGTTTCCTGTTTTGTTTTGTTTTTGCAACTCAACGGTACTCAGCTTTAAAAATTGCAATAAAGTTAAAGGGTTGCATTTAAAAAATCTCTCCAAAGACCTTTTAAAGACGCTGACACACCTGCTCACCAGATTTTATAAAAGAGAAATTATATATATATATATATATATATATATATATATATATATATATATATATATATATATATATATATATACGTAGGTACTTTTGGGGCTTTGGCCCGAAGTTAGGTGAAAACCGTTAGTGAATGGGGAAATTGTTAAGTCCAGTGGGGATGGTTTATTATTAACTTTGCGGGGTCCTTTTTAAAACAAATATTTCAGAGTGCAAGTTAGTCAAAGATTAACACGTAGCTGGTTCCCTTTGGGGTTGCAAAAGAAAGACAACGACGAAAATATATCTTTACTAGCAACAAAATAAAATTTAAATATACACAAATATTTGGTTTAAAGGGAATGGTCACACAGACAGAGTTAAATGTCTACGCAAGATACAGGTGTGTTAATTACGGAATTAAGGAGGTCAGATTAGGGTCGGTGATTTAAAGGGGTTTTTTAAACCGGGGCGCACACACAAAAACTGGATTGATTGGGTCAGCCAGATTCTAAATCAATCTGCAGGCGGCAACGGGTACAATTGCTTACGTGCTCGTTACAGGAAAGGGGCCAGTTGATATACGATGACTGCGAATGGGAAAGGTGGGTTACCTCTCGCTTCAGATGAGGGTGCACTCGTAGATGGCCTTAGGCGAAGGGAATCCTCGTCAGATACTCGCCGATTGATTATGGCAGAGTTCACCGATGTCAATTTTGCCTTCATTCTCTAATCGAAATCGTCGATATCTCCGATCGTGGTGGGGGAGGGGAGATGAGCGTCCTTCGCCCCCAACTGGTGAGGAGGACCCTTCCTCTATTTAAAATTACAAAAGGCAACAATGAGAATTGTACTTTACATAAATGATAATACTAAAGGTTTCCTGGCGAAGCATGAACTTAACAAAATAATGGAAGAAAATACAAAGAAGGGAGGGAGGGAGGGAGGAAAGGGAGAGGCGGGCGGGGCCGGTACGAGCACCAAACTTCTAGTGAGGACTCGGGGTGGAGACTGCTCCTTAAAGAGTCCCTTGAGCAGGAGCAGGCCCGATGGCTAACAGGAAAATTCCTGAAAGGTCCGCGAGGCTCGATCCGCAGGATTCCGGCGAATTCTGACTTAATTATGCCATTATCTTAACCGCATATATATATATATATATATATATATATATATATATATATATATATATGAAAATTAATGCATTTTCGCAAGAAAAGATGAGGAATTAAACCACATTCTCCGAAGACAATTTAATTCAGAACAGTTTCGGTGTATCTCAGTGTCAGTTGAAAAAGAGTGTGAGATACACCAAAACTGTTCTGAATTAAATTGTCTTCGGAGAATGTGGTTTAATTCCTCGTATATATATATATATATATATATATATATATATATATATATATATATATATATATATATATATATATATATATATATATCATCACTAACTCTATAATTTAGGAAGGGGATGTTTTGGAGTATTTGAATAATAATTTGATCTTAGTTTGGTTATGACTCATGTTTTATTTATCAATTTTTTTTTTAATAATTTTTTATAATATTAAAAAACAAAATGGTGAAGTTCAGAAAATTTATTTTTATATGCCGTATCTTCTTCCATAACTGTATATTTTAGCAACGTTATATCTTGAAAGGGGGAAATTTAGTTTATAGTTGCTTTTTAAAATTATTATAATTGGCGAAGTTAAAAAAATTTATAAAAATTTAACCATGGCCGCTTTTTTTTAGATTTTAAATTATAAACTTAGTGGAGAAGCGCAAGCTTCGCCCGTAGGGAGAAGTAGCGATGCTATAAACATAGACGGTTAAGACAGAGTTCTAGAGTTATAAAAACAAAACGAGTGTACAGAGTCGATTATGCGCACGGGAGTACAATGCTTAACACATTTTACTTCGCAGGAGGAGGACCATTGACCGGATTCCTACTTAGACAGTCTGCAACGCAGTTTTCTGTCCCTTTAAGCTATCTAATTCGGAACTAGTATTCCATTAGAAGTAAACTCCAACGCATAAGCCTTTCGTTCTAGCTCTTGCAATTCCTTAAGTAAGCCAATGGGCGATGATCGGTTTTGATCCCGAACTCCTTACCTGACAAATATGTTTGGAATTTCTTTACACTCCATACGATCACTAGAGCTTCATGTTGTATGATCGCATAGTTCCTTTCGCATCACGAGAGCTTCCGGCTAGCGTACGCAATGGGGTAACTGTCCCCGTCTCCTTCATACTGGATCAAGACGCAACCGATGCCTTTATTACAAGCATCCGTCGTATCCCGAAAGGTTTGTTCCTCTTCAGGAATCTCAGTATGGGAGCTGATGTTAGGCTTTCCTTCAACTGATGGAAGTGGGCGGTCGCTTTGGGGTTCCATGCGAGGAGGTCAGGGGAACGTTTCCTTAGTAAGAAGCTAAGGAGGGACGCTAAGGCTGCAAATTTCGGGAGAAAACGTCGGTAAAATGAAGTTTACCCGAGAAAAGAGCGTAATTGCTTTTTAGTACGCGGGAGGGGCATGGCGGCGATAGCCTTCACCTTTTCTTTTTGAGGAGCCATTTGATATTTACGAATCTGGAAACCAAGGTACTTATTCATGCTATAGGCGAAATGTCACTTGCTAGGGGCTATAGTAGGCCCATTTTCATGAAGCCTATTGAAGAGCGATTGTATGGAGGTAAGATACTGATCCCATGTATGTGTGGCCACGTAAACGTTATCGAAGTAAAAGGAAAAGTTACTCAGCACATCCAGTATCCTGCGCATCATTCAATTATAGTTACTACATGCAGTAACTAAACCAAACGGTGGGTGCCTAAACTGCATAAGGCATTTTTCTGTGGGAAATGCGGTGTATTTCCGGTCACTATCCTTAAGGGGGATTTGATAGTAGGCCTTACACAAGTCTATCTCTGAACTAAACGTGGCATCTTCAAATAGATGTAGGCCGTGGTCTATCAAAGGGATATGCCCAGCATCGAAAATTGTTACGGTGTTCAGCTTTCTAAAGTCTACGCACATGCGAAAAGACTGATCCGGCTTTCTAACCTTAACAATGGGAGAGAAATAATTCAACGTAGATGGGTCAATTATTCCTTACTTAGGTAAGTTTTTACTTCCGCCTTAGAAATAGGGCGGAAGACAAGAGCTTGCTTGTCTTCGTGGGTAGAAGGATTAGCACCTTTCACAGGCCTGAATTGCTTTTCTTCGGACTTAACTTAGGTCCGATTATTTATATTGTATATCGACGCATTCTTCCAAGTGGTTCCGAAGATCTAGCACGTAAGACTTGATCTCCTCATCCAGGTGGGAATTAGAAAAAGGTTTATTCAAAATGTTCATTGGTCCGCGTACATTTCGGCCATACAAGAGCTCGAAGGGGGCCAAATCCCAAAGTTCTATTGAGGATTTCTCTGCAGGCGAACAGGGCAACTGGCAGGCATCGATGCCATTCTTGGGGCTGAACATGGCATAACTTTTTCAGAATGGTCTTCAGAGTGCCATTCAACTTTTCACAGACACCATTAGCGGCGGGGTGAAAGGGGTAGGTGAACAAGGGCTTAATCGTAACGAGCTTTTGCCGACGTGTTGCATTAGCTCAGAGGTGAACTGTTTACCTCTTTCGGAAAAGATTTCCTTCGGGATGCCGACGTGGGAAAAGATAGAAATAAGGTCCTCCGCAAAAGTCAGGCTATCAATTTTTGTTAAGGGAGATTGCTTCGACGAATCTCGTTGCAAAGTAAACAAGAGTGAGGACGTACGAGTGTCCTTCTCTAGGCGGGAGGTGAATTGGGTCAATTAAGTCTATGGCCACTCTAAAAAAAAAGCTCCGAGACAATTGGTGTCTTCTGGAGGGGGGCAGGTGGAATTCGTTCCTTTGCTGTAGTTTTCTAGAAAATGTCACACGACCTGCAATACTCGTCAATTTCTTTGTCAGCACTGAGCCAGAAGAAATAACGGAAGATTCACTGAGCCTTTTTGTTGTGACTGTAATGATAAGCCATTAATCCATCGTGTGCGAGTTGGCAATACAACACAACAAGCGAGTAGGGGTTTTATCTTCAACCGAACTGGAGCGATAAAGGAGTCCGTCGCTAATAAAGTAGGCGACTTTCCTTTCACCAAGGGAAGATCCACGTTTGTCACTTCTCGCTTTTCCCCCACAAAACTGGAGAGTCGGGCATTCCTTTTGAGCGCTTTCAAAAGTCTATTTTGAAGGACTGTAAACTCTGGGGCATAAGCGGAGATTACGGGCTGAGCAAAAAGATTATGGGAGATCTGCGAGCTCTGGCCGATCAAAACGGCGCAGAATTTAATAAGGGCTGCTTTCACTACGACCCAACCAGTGGACTATTCGTATTCGAGATAGCAGCGGACAACATGGAACCGATTTGACAACCCAAGTAGTCATGGACTACTGCGAATTTATCGTGTTCGGGCCCACCGTAGGGAGCAACTTTTCAGAGACGACGAAGCAAGTGCATCCGGTGTCTCTTAAGAGGGTTGACACTCGATAACCATTGAAACATCCATTTTCAAACTCAAGCCCACCGGGGGAGCTTTTGTTGGAAATGAAACTAACTTGTTTCCCGGGATACTGCTTGTTGGAAAAGTTGCTGGCTTTTCCGAGTGGGTCTTCACATGATCGGAAACTCCGTAAGAAAAACAAATTATGGGCCTACGAGGGAAATCCGAGGCTGGGGGATTATTTAAGAGGGTTTTAATGTCTCTCGATTCTGGTGGGGTATGGTACTTGGTTTAAAGGAACCAGGTACCTTCGCAAACTTGGGTGAATTCTTTAGGGGAAATTCGGAGAGGTTATTTTTAATTTGGGGGCATGGGTTATGAAACTTCTTCAGGTCTTTCGGGTAAAGACGGTGGCTTGATCTGTGAACATCCACTTCTTCTATACATTCCTTGAAAGAAGATACGCTTCTGTCCGTCATAAATGCACGGATTTCAGAGGGTAGTGCAGCCATCAACTGATCCCGTAAAGCGAAATCAATTAGGGACTTGTAATCATGGTTGAGTTGAGCTGAGTCCAATCAGAACTGGAAAGTTCTCTGGGGGCTAAATCCAATTGGACAGTAGGCCTGCCCGGGAATTATTCCTGCCTGGCGGACCATTTGCCTAGAGTAATCGGGATTCATATTAACGGCCGATAATAATTCGAATTTGAGGGAGTGGAGGCGAGAGTCACCTCGGTCGGGAGTGAAATGAAGATTTCTCGGAGTTAGTATTAAGGAAAGGAAGTAGTAGAGCGACTCCATCGGCTTCAATATCCCAGTGGTTCACTTCGAAAATTTTCTCAAAGTGAGTTAAGTAGGCGCAGAAATCCTCGCCGTCTTTAAACATTGGCAAATTTACCGAAGAGATTTGGAGGAATTCATTTCTCGAGCTAACAGAAAGGGTCTCCAATAATTCCTGTTAAGCTCATGCTCATGCTGAAGAATTCTTTTTCTCTCTTCAGCTTCTCTTCATTCTTTTTCAGCTTCTCTTAGTTCTTTTTCTTTTCTCTCTGTTCTCGTTTTACTGCCCTTTCATTTATGTTTGCCTCCTGGACATATGCAACCCAAGGATCCATCCTTGTTTACGAAAATGCTTAAATGAGGACATCTTGTTGGTGTGAATGCGCGTCTGGCAGCTCGGCGCGTCCAAGAAACTTACCGAAAACATTATGAAGCTCTGACGATCTTATCGAAAATCCTATGGAAGATTTATTTCATAAAGATTGCACGCAATAAAGAAAATAACATAGGAAAATAATTTAAAACTTGATCTCTATGTGACCAATGATTATAGGGGAATCAGTAGGTAGTTTTTAGGGAAGTTCGTCCCCCCAAAAAACAAAACAGCGAAAATAAAATTAGGAAAAAAGGTCGCCAGAAAAAAATGATCAATCAAAAAAAAAGAATTTGTTCCACTTTCTTTGGATATCCTTGAACGAATTTTGCCTACTGGTTACTCTACAACTTATCTTGGGGAGGGAAGGATAACTTGAAAATAAAAAGGGTTCTTTCAAACAAAAAAATAACCCAACTTTATCTGCCACCAGATAAATATAATGGTATATAAATATATATATATATATATATATATATATATATATATATATATATATATATATATATATATATATATATATATATTCATATATATATATATATATAATATATATATATATATATATATATATATATATATATATATATATATATATATATATATATATATATATATATATATATATATATATATATATATATATATATATGTTGAGGTACACCTATGTAGAATAGCTCGGCGCTCAGAGTCGTACACAAGTACGGGCAGACAGCTGACTGTAGGCCGCCTGAGATAGTTCGGGGCGATTATACGGTTGACCGGGTTTAGATTAATGGCTTTCCAAGTTGCAGTTCAAAAGCCCCAAAATGCTTCCAAATATAATTTTTAATATATATATATATATATATATATATATATATATATATATATATATATATATATATATATATATATATATATATATATACAAAATGGACAACATTTACTTTTGGTAGTTAAAAAATTAAGTGAAGATTAATGAGTTAATCTGGGGATGACCATACAAGATTGCTTTACCTTCATTACCTTCAAGCGCGGGCGAATTTGATTGGGAGTGAAGACAACGGCGCAGGTCTTCAAAATGATACTTCGGGGAGTCCTGACGAGGACGGCTTGAAGATGGGGTTAGAATACTTCGTAATGAAGAATTAGAATTTTTTCTGTTCCAGATAGACAGGGAGTCCCATTCTCGAAAGAACGGGAATTTGGTAGGTGTGGTGAAGATGAGAGGGCCGCACAACTATCCGGGAAGAATAGGGCTCGATAGCTTTTCTTTGAACAGGGGCCAAAGCTTAACGAAGGTAAATCTGCTTAAAGGATCTTCGACGACGTACGACGACGGGTTTAGGAGGTTCACGGGAAACAGGCGGCGATCTGGACGTAGTGGATGACAGGCTTTTAATCTCCTCGATAGATGGTGAGCTTCGCGTTAAATACCCGGGTGGTTGATCCCATAGACGACTGACTCAGGGCCTTTTGGTCCCTAGGGGATTCTTGGCGCCAGTCTAAGCAAAGACAATTCATGATAACGCGTCGTTTCAGACGATGAAACTTTTCGTCGTGATATGGGGGTAGAGTTAATGTGGTTATGCACGTCGTTATCACAGGGAAGGGACGGAGGGAGAGACGAATGGTGTCTGAAAGTAAACACAGCTGTGACGGGTGATTAAGTGAGTTAAGTGGCGGATTCTTCCTCGACTTTCTAAAATTCTCACGCTGGCTCACGTGGTCTTGAAAGAATAGAGCGGTATTTCCAAGGTTCTTTCTCTCACGGGAGTCCTTTGAGGGGATCCCCTCACACCCTGGATAAAACACACTGCCTCTATTGACAATTATATGTGTGGAAATGCTAGATGAAGCCCTCTTGTAGATACAAATGAAATGAAACCAAACGAAAAGATTAGCTTTTTTATAAAATCTAATGTAAGCCTTAAGCATCAGCGGTTGTGTATCATATATTGTTGGTATGAAGGGATAAATCAGCTTGAAACTTCTTGAATTTTAAATGCAACTTCAAACTAAAGGATATTTCAATAAATTTTTCAGAGATTGAAAAAAAAGACAGTTTGAAACTTATCCCATAAACATCGGTGGATATGGTGCCAATGTTCTAATTAATGAATCTTGGTTTCCCGAAAACCAAAATCCCACGAGGATAGGGTCCTTAGTTTCAAATTTTGCGTTTGGTTTAGTAGAAAATATTAATATATCATCAGAAAATTCCACTACATGAGAGTAGTGGAACACAGATAGCAAATATACAGTTATGCAAATAATGAAATGAATAGTAAAGGAAGGATATATTTTGTATATAGATTAATGTCAAGGCTAGAGCAATCTAGTTAATAAGTAAATTATCAATACAGAGCCGTCAATCACTCTTTGAACTTCGATTCTACCCTGAGAATAGTCCATAAACAACTTGGTGAATCGTATTTAATAAAACATAGAGCAAAATTAAATAACATGTGAGCAGGTAAATGCGAATTCCAACCAGGCCATTTGATTGAAAAGAAATATACCAAGCCGACATGTTAATCAATTTTTGTGGTACCTCAATTTTTTTCAATTTCTTTCCACTATATTATTATTGTTTATTTTTATTTCCTTTCGATGATATTTACATTGACTTTTGTAATATTGACCTAAAAGTTTTATGTGGCTCCCTTGAAGAACTTAAAGCCTCCGCAAGGCGCCCCTTCATCGAATAGGAAAAAGCCTGACAGAGGAGATGGGTTTTAAGAGCCTGTTTGAAAGCTCCCGGCGAGGAATGGGAGCGTATGCTAGGAGGAGGACCATTGCAAAGATTATAGGCAACTACAGAAAAGGCATGATCACCGATGCAAAGGAGAAGAGTGCGAACAACCCAAAGCATCGGGAAAATTTCCGAGCAAAGGGTTTTATATTGTTTGGACACATTAGGAGGAGCGAAGGTAAGGGGTAGAACAGTGTTTAGGATTTTAAATGTGCGAAGGAGGACTTTAAATGCAGTATGAAATTTAATGGGCTTCTAGTTCACTTCAAGCAGTAGGGGTAGTACACAAGAGAACCATTCTCGGCGGAAGAGAACTCGGGCCGCAAAGCTCAGGGCAAGTTGAAGAGGACAAATTGTAGTGCTGAAAGCTCTGTGAGAAGAAAGCTTCATTAATTAAGGCGGAGGAAATAGAAGTGGTATGGCTATTTTAAAAATGTTTTGGGTCAACTTTGGACCTGATACGACTGAGGTTACGGAAAAAGCAGAGATAAGATTTGCTGATATTATTCACCTTCGATTAGAAATAAAGATGACTGGCAAAGGAAACATAGGCTTCTAACCTTGTGAGAAAACGATATCCAGGAGCAACCGAGATTGAGAGAAGTAGCATGGGGGAAGGGAGGCTACATTACTAGAGT
Source organism: Ceratothoa steindachneri (assembly GCA_963969495.1). NCBI lineage: Eukaryota > Metazoa > Arthropoda > Malacostraca > Isopoda > Cymothoidae > Ceratothoa > Ceratothoa steindachneri. The sequence goes on from OZ018330.1 coordinate 93,876,838, forward strand.
GTGGGACATCTGCTGACGATCCCGTCAAATGAATCTCAGACCTCTCATGGTTCAGTTTGATAATTTGTAAGATATCCATTCACTAATCGAGTCAAATGGGGATAAAAGCTTAGTGTTGCCAGGGCGAGGAGTATAGAGGTATTTGCTTGTCATCAGGATAGAAATGGAAGGCTAGATCTTGGTAACGCAGTGTGATGGTGTTTACTCTTTGCTATACCAGCTGCATACCATTACTGCGTACATTGCAGTTTACCTTACCCTGATCAGGTTCTTATTCTGTAACCAACTGAGGGTACTGAATGATCTGTAAAAGAATGGTACCACACTCTATTCATGCCTTGCCCAAGATAGTAGTTGGTCTTTACCTGGCCTGGGATTAAGACTATCACCGCTTTTATCATCTTCAGACAAGCGACTCAAATTTTTCACTTCTGAAGAAGATCGACAAAAACTTTACTCGCCTCAAGCTTATTGATCCCGAACACGAGGTCCACAGACCTCAATCGAGTGCTCTAAATTATTCTGACTTATGACCTAATGGCCCTGTGACCTTACGACCTTCAAATATTTCAACAAGTGGGGCAATGCGACCCATAGTTAGTTTTCTTTTAATACTTCCACGACTAAACTTGGGAGGACCTTGATAATTATATCATTCGAAATAGAATGTAAATTAAAATGAAGGGTTTTAAATTTTGTTAGAATTGGCCGAATAATTATGATAATTTGGCCAAAAAAAACTGATTAAGAAGTAAAATGGTTACCATCCGATCGCTTGACCTAAGAACCGACATAGTATCCTATAGAATCGCGTGCACGCGACTAATATAGCCTCTAATATCTTCATCAATCTCTATTCTTAATAAACTTACACCAAACGTACAAATGATTACATACCTATCTTTATTTTAAATGGCAAGAACATATTTTAAATTATGTAAAAGAATTATATAAATTTTCTATGCTGGTGGCGGAATACCTATATAAATCCCTTTAAATACCTAGAAAAATCCATTCGAAATACATAAATAAATCCCTTTCAATCTTATCACCATAGCAGAAAATTCTCTCTAAAGCAAAATAAACTTTTAATTACCTGAGCAATTTTTCAATTAGCTTAAAGGGCCGAGGCTCAATCGAGAACAAAAAATTTAATTAAAAGATAAGTCAAATTCGCCTTATTTTAAAAGGAAACTCACTTGAGGAAATGACAACTTGCCATAATCTGAAAGGACACCCACCTGAGGATATGACAACTTCGCCTTAATTTAAAAGGAAACTCACTTGGGAAATGACAACTTGCCCTAATATGAGATGTGTGCAGGAAAGGTTTCCTGGAAGTGCAATTTTTTTTGTTATTCAGGAAAAAGTAGTCAGTTAAAGTAGAGAAGAAATGGTAGGATAGAAGACACGCGGAATGTTATATCTTAAGAGAATAGTATAATTGATTCATTCATTGATAATTAAATGAGAATAAAAATAAATATAAAAGCAAATCTTCAATTATGTTCAATAGGTGTCTGAGTCAGTTGTCAAAAATATAAGAATTAAGTAAAAGGAATTTAAATAAGAACCTAATTAAAAAATAACAAAGGAAATATCATTATCGAAGAATAGGTCACTTCCCTAGACAATAAGTCTGTATATATATATATATATATATATATATATATATATATATATATATATATATATATATATATATATATATATATATTGGTTGGGAAGAAAGAGATAAAAGCCACGAGAATATGTGCATATACAGTTATATACACATATATCATCTAAAGTAAGTATGCGTCCTTTGCTACGTACAAGTACGTTCACTTCGTAAGAGTAATCCGTTGATTACGAGGTATAAGATTGCGATTTTACTAGAGGGGCCAATAGCGTTTACTGAGTTTACCAAGTTGCCGTTCAGAGATATATTTAAAGAGTGAAAACCAAAAATATAATTTTAATAAGTCACTAGTTAGAATACATGTACATACAGTAAATATAGGAAATGTAAATAAGGAAAATACTGACAAAATATAGATAATTGGCAATCGGGTAACTTTAATTACTTGTTAATTAGCTTTTAAATTGGATTCTATAAATCAGTTATACAGAAGGAATATTTGAAAGTCGTAAAGTGGGTCGATTAACAGGAGATACAAGCAAGGATCGTTTTACCTTAAAGTGATCACCTCCAGGAAGAGAAATCCTCTAGCGAGTCTGTGCGAGGGAATGGAGACGGAAAATGGTCGTGATTCTCTGCCGAATTTTCTGTTGGTGAGGAGGATTTAGGGGGGGGGAAAGAAGACGAGTTCACGATCCTCCTTGAAGACAGACAATGACAGCTCTGCTCCAGAGAAGTGCAACCTCCAAATCTCACACGGGAAACTGGAGATCCTTGAGGGGGTGTTCCAGATGAGACGAGAGGAATCCAGGCTAATTCTTCGGGGATGAAACGATTCGAGGCTTGCTTTGAACAGAGTAAGCCTACACAAAAGAGATGGATCTGCCTGGTAAGATCCAACCTCGATGGTATAAGCGAATACCAGGGACTTGTGGGAAACAGACTCACAATCTGAACCGAAGGCGACGATATCTCAAATTCAATCTTCTGATATTCGAAAAACCCAGGGTATTTATATGACGGCCATTTTTTTGGTGCTCAATCGCTGGAAAACACAGCCGTCTGAGATAAGGCTTCTGGCGCAGAGAGGGATTAGATTTTGTCGCCCGACACGGGTCTTAATGGTCTCTAACTATGTGGGTGGGAAACTTTCGGCTCGCATTTTCCCGACTACGAAGATTACCCTTTCAACGGCGAGGTGAAAGCTTTTAGCGCCCAATTTAATTACCTACACCTGTAGGCGCTGATGGATATTCAAATTCTTTCTACTTTTATTTTTCTCTTTGGATTCAGAGCTTACTCCATGTGGAACTATCCTTAGGAGACATAGGGAGGGAAGGAATTCAAGAAACAAATGAAGAGGGTATTCTTCTTGGCGTCCCTTTCCCTTACAATCATAAACTTGAAGATACGTCAGATAATAACTCATTGATAATATTTAATAACTTTGCAAAAAATTAATCACATAAACCATATATTTTCTAAAAAAAATCTAATCATTGGGAGAACCCTCACACTGTGCTAGTTGAGTGGTAAACTCGTAAAACCTCTTGCATCCCTTTATGTTATAAATTGAAATGCCACTACAAAGAGCAAACGTAATCCTGAAGGAAGTTTTAAGCCAGATGCTGTGGGTGAGACGTTAGGTTTTAACCTTCCCCATGAGGATGACTACTAGAAGTTCGATGTTATAGCCCTTCATACCTTTAACCCGGAAAATTGCACGAATGAAGTAAAGTTAAACTTCAAAATTGCTAAATTCCATCTTTTAATAACTTTGAATTTAAAATTGGACTTTTATAGTTGATATCAAAAAATCTAAATTGTCTAAACTTGATTTTTTTCACTTTTCGTATCCATCAAATTTGGGGGTAGTGGGTAGGAGTAATGTTATTCGACAGTGAAAATATAGGGGAAAATTGGGTCAAGCTTGTTTGGCGCCGACTTATTTGTTATGATTTTAGCGTTCATCGCTCAAATCTCGGTTGATGTCTTCGCCAGGTGAATCAAGGGTTAAAAGGGGTTGAGCCTCTGATGATCATTTGTTTGGAAAATATTGAAAGAAGTAAGCCTATTTTTCTTCATATTTTTCGCCCTTGACATTGAAGTTAATATTGAGGGATTCTAATCCTAGCTTATAACGTAGACTTATGTGACTTCTTTGCTATATCCTCTTTGTCATCATCATTATCACCAACTGAATAATTTAAGAAGGGGATCTTTTTGAGTATTTTAATAATAATTTTATCTTAGTTTGGTTATGACTTATGTTTTTTTATCAAAACTTTTTCTAATAATTTTTTTATATTATCAAAATCAAAATGGTGAAGTTCAGAAATAAATATAAGTATCGAAATTTTGTGAATTTTTTAAAACCCAAAGAATTATAAATGGTGAAGTTCAGAAAATTTATTTTTAGATATCTTCTATAACTCTATATTTTAGCAACGTGATATTTTAAAAGGGAGTAAATTTGGTTTAAAGTTCCTTTTTAAAATTATCATAATTGGCGAAGTTCAGAAAATTTATAAAAATTCAACCATAGCTGCTTTTTTTCGATTTTAAATTTCAATCTTAGAAGCGAAGCACAAGTTCCCCCAATAAGGGGAGATTGGCGAAGCCATTGCTTAGTATATATATATATATATATATATATATATATATATATATATATATATATATATATATATATGTATATATATATATATATGTATATATATATATATATATATATATATATATATATATATATATATATATATATATATATATATATATATATATATATATATATATATATAAAGAAAATTACACCCTAATGGCTTAGTCCGACCAGTTGGCGAGGGAGATAATGAGAATGGGGGAGAAAGTCGTCCCCTAGTGTGTGAGTAATAATTATCAAAATGAGAGAGTGCCGATTGTCTTAAAGGTTGAATGATGTCCGAGAGTCGTTCAAGGTTATTTAAAGAATGCTACAAAAATAAAGTTTAATAACAATAAAAAAGAAATATTAAATATATACGGAAGAGGTTTAAGTGAGATACGTGATCAAATAAGTAACGCACACAATGGGTGTTAGCAAAGAAGCAAAACCAAGGGATTAAATCGGCTAATTACTTTACTTGGATCTGAGTCTTAAAAAGGTGCTAGACGAAGCCGAAATACAAATAATGGCAATTGATTTAGGAAGACCGGATTATAATGAGATCCACAGCGTCGACGTCTTGCACGGGGTAAGCGTCGAAGGGAAGGTAACTCAGGGAAGCGAAGAGGGGTGGAGGTTCTTATTCTACCTCAGAATGTTGATGAAGGAGAACTGGTTTTACCTCAGGCTTCTCGATGAAGGAATGCTAGCGCGAATTCACGGAAGAACGGCCGTTGTAAGGAGCTTCCAATTGACTGGGGCCATGTCAACGACGGAGAGATTCTAGCCATCGGTACCCGAATAAACCACAGAGGATCCGACTCGAGAACGTAATGGGTCATCGTGCAGGAGCGAGCTGTACTGCTTATCCAACGGAAAACCTCCAGTTATATAGGTGGTTGGCAGGCGGCGAAATTGCCTCGGACAACGGCGCTCTCTCCTGGGATTTGAAGTCGCCGGCTTTCGGCTGGGGGAGTGGAAGGGGGGAGCGAGATAAGGCCCAGGCGAATAGCCTTTCGGTTTCTTTCTCGCTTCACGAGTATGCGAGTAAGATTAAATCGCCCCGAGTGCGGGAAATAGGCCCTTATAAGATAAACACCAATGGTCTGATAAAGCCACTTCACCCGATTCCTTCCTTCCTTCTCCCGCTCTTTGTTCCAGGGTTAAAGCCACGTGGGTCTTCTAAGAGTTCAATATGGACCTCCAGACCCTAATATACTCTATTCCTTCACACAACGATTTGGTAGAATAGAGAAACAAGAGAGGTGGGGTAGCAATACCCTTTTTTCCCAAAGGGATTCGTCTCGAAGGGTCCACGTAAGGTGCCATAGTTTTTACGCCCAGCAACTAAGTGTATACCTTTGGAAGGGAGGGGAGTTATGTTTTGTAAGTGCTAGCAAGGGGTACGCTTACCCCGGCCGTCGGACAAAGCAGAACAAAAGAGCTTTGACACGATCGAGACTGTGTGGACTGATTCGTGATGTTGGAACAGCTTGTAATAGTGGGAGTAGCTGGCATACCACTGAGCACCGTTAAGTAGGCGGTGCAGCGAATAAAGTATGGAGTTTCAGTATTAAATAATCAGGGGAAAGATCATTTACCCTAGAATCTCACACCCAGACCCTACATCTCTGTTTTCGACCATATATATATATATATATATATATATATATATATATATATATATATATATATATATATATATATATATATATATATATATATATATATACGAGGGGCGGTCAATAAGTTTTGCAATTCGAATATAAGGAAACGAGATATAAGGAAAAGTGTTTTATTATTTTTCAATATAACTACTCTCGACTTCAATGCACTTGCGCCACTTGTCCCTGAGGCTTCGAATTCCCGACAACCAGAAATCTCCCGACTGCTGTTCAATCTACTCCTGGACGGCGAGCTGGACATCTTCATCGTCCTCAAACCGGCGTCCACGCAGTGCAGCCTTGAGCTGGCGGAATAAAAAGTAGTCGCTAGGGGCCAGATCTGGACTGTAGGGGGGATGGTTGACCTCCTCAAATCCGCACTCGGGGCAGTTTGTGTAACTCTTGCATTGTGGACTGTACGCGACGTTGAAGTCGATCATGGGGCGTGAGTTTTCTAGGGACCCAACGGGCAGAGACCTTGGTTATGGCCAAATTGTCGTGGATGTTGTTAATAAAAATTCCATGTGATATTCCAAGTTCTCGCTCGATTTCTTCGATCTTCACCCATCGATTTTCGAAGATCATCCTTTCCACACGGGCCACATTTTCCTTGTTAGTCACGTCTGACGGGGTCATCTTCAAGGGACTCACGACCATGGCGGAACTCCCTATTCCAGCGAGCAATGGTTGCATAGGAAGGGGCGGTGTCTGTGTACACTGCAACCATGCGTTCATGGATCTCTTTTGCATTCTTGCCTTCCTTGGTCAAAAATCTTATCACTGCGCGGTGCTCAACCTTCTCCATTGTTGAAAGATTTGTGACTGATGATCTGCGATCAGCTACTGCGTCTTAAACATACGAGGCAGGAGCGTGGGGCTGCAGGTCCTGACTTGTCATAACTTGCCCTAACACCCACACAAACAGCTAACCCCCTTCCTCTGTTTTGCCCTACCGATTCGCAAAAGTTATTGACCGCCCCTCATATATATTTATATATATATATATATATATATATATATATATATATATATATACATATATATATATATATATATATATATATATATTGGTTATGGCTTCTCCTAGGGAGCTTCAATTTAATTTGAAGGATGAACGAAAGGACGTATAAAGGGAAATTCATTTCATTTTCTTGATACAACGTTTTTCGTGAACTTTTCACCCATTTTCGGGTACTGGAAAATACAATTCATGGAAAACAATTTAAGTTAGAGTTAAACAGATAATAAAAATGATGAATTTATGGAAATATTCAATGTTTATTAAGGGGGGGGATAGCGAGAAATTTACTGGTAATTGATATTTTTGGATTATTATGTTGCGATTTAAAAATTAACGATTGGGGAAACACAGGAAACACATTAGGATAAACCAACCTTAAACAATTAGCCGTTAGAGGATAACTGGGGAGAAAGGGCGAGGAGCGTTTGAAGAAAGAGAGGGTTAAGAGGTTGGTAATATTCTTGTCTATTACCAACCTCCTAACCTAAGTATAAGTAGTGGTACGACGACTCCTCCGCATTCGAGATAATAGGATATATATATATATATATATATATATATATATATATATATATATATATATATATATATATATATATATATATATATACATATATATATATATATATATATATATATATATATATCTATTTATATATATATATATATATTTTTTATAAGAGTCGGGGAAAACTCTAACCACCCCTCGGCTATTCCTCGACAGTGGTAATATATTGAAGTTAGGAAGCGAATAAATTAGCGCCGATTCGAATTTCTGTCATCTGATTTCATGTGAGCGATATACAAATTTTGTTTGATCCCAGTTTATTTGATTGTTCCTGATTAAAGGGCATTAATGAGGGCAATGAAAGTTTTTACTTTGCGTACTTAATATTTGTTTACATGTATGCGTTTGGGTAGAACTTTTGCAAGGTATTCCGAAGATGCCTTTAAATATCTGAGAATAGAGATGTTTTTTAAATAGTTCATTTTATAATGAGCCAAAAAGGGTAAATGATGTTTTAGTGTAGGTATTTTTCAGATCTATTTATATACCTTTTAATTTGCGCTTATGGGGAAAGGTGGTATAGTGTCAATGGCATTTATTCGTATTTGTGGTAGCGTATTTGTCTTTGGAGTAGAATTAAATTAACTTACTTTGAGTTAATAATCTTTAATTAAATAGGAACGGTAAGAAAACAATGTAAAGAAGTACATGAAAAGTATAAATTACTTCATCGATGAAACTGGGATCACAAGTTCTATATCCTCATAAGTACATAGAAAGAACGAGTATTTTTTCACTTGGAGCAGAAATATGAATGAATATAAGGCATTGAAGCGTGTCTTCTGCCGTAAATTTAAAAAGGAGGTAATTGATGATAAGCTGCCTTGAAAGAGTGTATCTAGGAATGCGAGGTTGGTATTATTTTTTTCATTAAAATTAAATTCGAGTGATGGAGGAAGAGTTTGAAATTTAAAATTCGTTATAAAAAATTAATTTTATGCCCAAGGTAGATATTAATCATCAATATATCTGAGGGATTTTAATTTACATATTTTCTGCCAAAGCTCAGATAAAAATTGAAACAAAAATCCACACAATTTAGGGAATAAAGGGCTATTCATTGCAAAACCGCACTTTTGTCTATAATACCTCCCTTCTCATGTGAATTTATTAGCGCAAGTACAAGATTTTATTTTTTTAATAGTAATATCAGGAGATGGAAGCAAATTAATGCTGAGTGATGGGATTTTTATTTCGATGTATGATATATAAGATTTATCTGCAGGTACTTTTGGGAATTGGGAATTAATATCTAAGTAGAGTAGTTTACATTTTTTTATATCGGTGAATGTCGAATTTACCCTAATTATGAAGTATTTCGAGGTTATCTGGTGTGTTCCTGATATATGGCGTAAAATTGGACATCTATATGGGGAATTAACAATGGATAAAAGCAGGGGTTCGTTTTTTATAATTTATTGTACAGGTAAAAGATGAAGCGAAACGCCTTGGAAATAGTCTTAACGTCAAATCAAAGTTTGTTCTTGCATTGTTTTTCTCGTTAATTAGGGTGAACAATTGCCTCAAGATTCTTATTTAAACTAAATCGCTGAATATGGCTAATTGTTGGTTCAAAATAAACTTTAGTTGAAGAAGAGATGATTTCAATATCTGTTAACAGAATATATCTCGTGGTTTCTTTCTTTATGGAAATTAAATTTTAGGTTTACTATAGTTGGCAATGGCAAGATGTGTGCATGTAAAATAAATGTGTAAGGGAATGGTCACTTCCCCCCCCCCCCGTTCACTCGTGATGCAGTCCCAAGGAAGTGGTTACCGCAAGGACATCCGCCCCAGGCATCGGCGGGTCAGTGTTCAACCACAGTGTGGCATAACTCGGTGCCATGTAAGACCCTAAAGGTCAAAAAGGTAAGATCTCTCCCAGGAGAGTGAGATCCAGTTTCACGTCGAACAAGAAATTGGAGACGGGTTTCTCCCAATCTCGATGGCTAACGAGGAGCCGATGTTTGACTTCGTGGGAAAGACCGTTTGGAAAAAGAGCTCTCCTGGGGCCTTCCTCAAGCCCCTCCCCCCCCCCTCACCACTCCCCCAGTGGGGTGACGAGGTATAAATGAGGAACTCTGAGGAAAATCGCGGTAGTATACGTCAGGCCAGGTGACGAAGTCCTCGGATCCAAAACCGAGCTACCTAGACTGGATCGGTAGTATACGTCAGGCCAGGTGACGAAGTCCTCGGCTCCAAAACCGAGCTACCTAGACTGGATAGGTAGTATACGTCAGTCTCTAGGTGACGAAGTCCTCGGATCCACAACCGAGCTACCGAGACTAGAGAGGTAGTTTACTTGTGTCGCCAGACCAAGAAGTACCCTGCAAGAGAGGCAGGGCTACCTACCTTAAGGGGCTAAGAAAAAGCTCATCCTTGAGCTAAGTCCCTGGTTATCAAACCAAACGATAAGTGAACTTTGGTAAGTTCGACTTACTCTCGCCAGAGAGACTCCTCATATCCTGGTGCACCTTAAACACCAGGGGTATTCCTCGTCCTTGAGGAATTAAGAAAAGAAGAAGAGGTAGTATACGTCAGGCCAGGTGACGAAGTCCTCGGATCCAAAACTGAGCTACCTAGACTGGATTGGTAGTATACGTCAGTCTCTAGGTGACGAAGTCCTCGGATCCACAACCGAGCTACCGAGACTGGAGAGGTAGTGTACTTGGCTCGCCAGACCAAGAAGTACCCTGCAAGAGAGGCAGGGCTACCTACCTTAAGGGGCTAAGAAAAAGCTCATCCTTGAGCTAAGTCCCTGGTTATCAAACCAAACGATAAGTGAACTTTGGGTAAGTTCAACTTACTCTCGCCAGAGAGACTCCTCATATCCTGGTGCACCGTAAACACCAGGGGTATTCCTCGTCCTTGAGGAATTAAGAAGAAGAAGGAAAAGGCTCCCCCTCGAGCCCGTTATTCGGTGGCCACACCAAACTTTAAGTAACTTATTCTCGCCAGAGAAACCCCCCTCCGTTATCCTCGCCCGTGAAGAAGACCCTCCCCGAGTTCAGTCCTCGTCCATAAGAAAATTAGTAACGAAGGAGAAAAGCTCCTCCTCGAGCTCGTTACTCGGTGATCACACCGCACTCCAAGTTAACTTGAATTAAGAACCAAGTTCGACTCACTCTCGCCAGAGAGACCACGACTGCCTGGGTGTTGCATAGAGCACCGTATTGGTTCTCGTCCTTGAAGAACCCTTCCCCCCCGGAAGAACGTGTGGACCCCCCAGCTGCTACCCTCGCCAAGACGACCGTGGAATTCCGCCCATCTACACGCGTCAAGAGTAAACATTTCTGAGGCCTTTAAACTCCACATGAGTCCGTAAGCCTAATTCTTATATTATTGTTTTGTCTAGAGAAAACGTTAACCAATTTTTGTGGGGAAACTAATTTAATTAATTCTTGTTTATAATAATATTTAGAGTATTGCTGTAGTTAAAGTATAAAGGTTGTGTATTCAATGGTTAAAGATAAAATATAAGTTTATTTTGTGAATTAGTGTGCATTTCTTTTATATCCTGACGCGTTTGGTAACGGCTCTATTCTTTAAGATATTCCGATATCAAAGTATATTAGACAGCTCTTAGCACTCTTAGGAGATAGAACAAAAAGGAGGGGAATTCTACGACACTAAATAAAAGTGGTGTCAGGTAAGTAGGGTTCCTATCAGAAAGAATTCTACGACAAAATGCATGTAGGTACTTCCGTATCTATGTAATTGCCTGGATACCTAAAAAAAGTAGAGAAAATGGCAAGTAATAATGAATGAAGGTCCTATAATAATAAAATAAATAATGCTAGGAAAGTATGTTTAGAGGGGAGGCGAAAAATCCGATGGGATCAAAACTCAACAAACTTAACACAAAACATGTGAGGGTAAAACAAAGAAAATATACAAAAATATGGATATAGACTATTTAAAAAAACTGAAACAGGTAAAACAACATGTAAGAATTGGCGACCTGCAAACTGGGAAAGAAAATACTCAACAGAGAAGAGAGCATTGAAATAAATAAAGAATTCTATGAAGCCTTTATGAGAGAAATATTTACCTTCCAGTAGATGTCAACCTGTTATTAAATGAGGAAGAGTCCTATAGTAAAAAAGTATGAAAGTTTGCATGCACTTAATAGCATGGTAAATGGTAAAGCACGAGGGACAGGTGGTTACAATCTAGCTAATAAAAAGTTAAATTAAAAACAAACTTATTCTTATAGAAATCACTGTGTACTTATGTTTTTACTTTTGTGTGTAATATTCATAATTATTGGTACCCAGTTTTTCATTTTAATTAGTTCATTAATTTGATATTTAAACACTGTTTTATTACTTTGTCATTCTCTCGCTCGCATTGCTCTTGCATTTAGATGCTTCTCGTGTCTCTCCTAAGCGTCTTCTTTAAGTTATGTCCATTTCTATTAATCTTTTCATTCCCTCTGGCATTGTTCTTTACCTTTTCTGTCTCTTCTTTTGACCTTAGTACTTGCTCTTGGTAAATCTTGATGTGTTTTTACCTTATATCTCCTACTTCCTCAGTGGTGATTTCTTGTCTTAGAGGCGGCCCTTTATATTTTTCTAACTTATATATAACCTTATTATATTAATTTCTCTTGTAGTTATCCTGAATAAGGAAGTGAATAAAAGTCGAAATTACTCGGAAACACCTTTGTCTTTATTAGGCGGGATATTGGATCATCTTTCTCTCTCTCTCTCTCTCTCTCTCTCTCTCTCTCTCTCTCTTTATATATATATATATATATATATATATATATATATATATATATATATATATATATATATATATATATAGAAGGACAGTCCGAGCAGAGGATTTAATAAACCTAAAATGGTTTCGGATTTAGGATTTTGAAATTTTGTGCCGAAGGAAAACTGAAATATTATTAGAACAAATGGGAACTAGTTAAATTTCCTTTGGTATGTAACTTCAAGAATTATCAGAAATATTACAAGAAAATTTTTAAATTTTAACCTGCGATTAATTCCCTTGTGCCTGATATATATATATATATATATATATATATATATATATATATATATATATATATATATATCAGGCACATGGGAATTAATCGCAGGTTAAAATTTAAAATTTCCTTGTAATATTTCTGATAATTCTTGAAATTTTAGGTGACATGGAGGACTAGAAGTGATCTGCTTATTAGAAAAAAGTTTTGCATCGTGATGATTCGCGCCGGGTATCAAAATGCTGTCATCATGACTTATGCTCAGAGAGAGATGGAGATTGGGGTCATCACCATGAAGATGGCCTTGAATCTGGACCTTTGCTACCACTCAAAGAAGAGGCGCATTGGACATATCCTGAGGGCCAAGAACAATGAGAATCGCTTGACGAAATCAAAGAAGCTCCTAAACAAGCTGAAGAATTCTGTTGTTTCGGGGAAGATCCGCTCCTTCTCAATGAAAAGGACTTCTCTCAGGAACAGTTGCAAAACAATCAAAACAATAGCTGGCTTGATTATATTCCATGCCAAGTTCTACCAATTTTTCCCAAATTGTGATGATCTCTGGGTGTGTCTCCAATGGGGCTGTCGACATGCCGCTCCACTTCTTTAAGCAGACTTTTCAGCTAAATTCAGGCGTCTATTTGGACCTGCTGGATATTGATGTCAATGCATGGCTGTAGATGTTTTCTGTTGGAAGGTAATACCTCCGGAAGGAGTCAGAAGAGGTTGGTCGGAGAATTTATATGAGTTCACTCTCGGGATCACTAACTAGAGCCTCCGATTGTAATCTCAAGAATTACTATGTGTAGGGTGCGATTGAAAGAGATACGATCCGCTCTGAGTGCATCCCAAGGGCCGAGCTGGTATCCAAGATCAATGGGGTGATCGAAGATATTCCCAAGGACACAGACTGGAACGCAATTGACAAGATTTGGAACCGTCTTGAGGCCAGAATACAAGCTGAGGGCAGGTACTTTGAGTAAACTGCTATGTTCCAGGCATAATCTAGTTGATATTTTTATAAAATTAAAAATACTTTTAATTTTCGTGTAGATATTTCAGGGGGGTTTATGTAAACCGAAAAATTTAGCCCGAATACCCTGTATATATAAGGTGACTCTCAAAAGTATCAGACACACTCAACATATCGAAAATTATGCCTTTCTTCTTCACTGAGTGAGGTGAAATTTATAAATAACTTAGAAAATACTTCTAAAATATAGCGAGTAAAAGGTAGTTGAAAGGATTGAATTTTAACGAAATTATTAACAAAAACAACGAAATACCTGCATCACAAGTATTGGGTCCATAATAGCATTTAGTGTGAGATCATCGTTTTAATAAGGTTGCATTTTTCACGTCAGCTTGAAACCTCATTCGATCACAGAATATCCCATGTCACCTAAGCTGGTTGACTAAGGTAAATTCATTACAACCTTGAGATTTACTGCGCTAATCAATAAGAGTGAGCTGGCATTTTCTCTCCGCCATCGCCCGTAAATATACTAGTTAGCACACTCAGAGCCATCAATACAAATAGAAGGAAGAACATGGTATCGTTAAGCGGTCACAATTTGGACGTCCTCTTAAAATATTGTAACTTCATTCGAAGCTTGTTGACTATAACTTGAGGATGAAACCATTCATCAGCAGAGCTGAGCTACAGAAAACTCTGCTGGAAACAGAAACGGTGGTAAGCAAGGATACGATTAGCCGGACACTCCGGAGAGTAGAGATTTTTCCTAGAGCACCAAGAAAGATACCTTTACCAAAGAAGAAACAAAACGAGGCACGCCTAGCTTTGCTAACCGACTCCTAATGAAGCCCTATATGTTTTAAAATAGTATCATTTAGTCCAAACAAACTAAAATAAAACTTTATGGATGGAACGCATCGAGCCATGTTTAAAGGTAATAAAAAGGAATTCGATCGTTGCATTACAATCCAAAAAATAAAATTTGTGGGCAGCAAAATAAAGGTCACCCGAAACGTCTGTTGTTGCAAAAAAATGGTTACTAAATGTCGCTATTCGAAGAATTCAATCCATTTATTAATACAAATTGAAGGAGTACAGGTAATCTATTTAAGACCCTCGGGCGACTTATAATACTGTGCCAAGGGTGGATATCTTCTCTCGTGTTGAGAGGATATTTAGAATATTAAAGTGATGCCTGAAGTGATGGAAGTGGTGAATTAGTCGATATGAAAAAGAGGAAACCGTAATTAGTTTAAATGCTGAAGGAGGGAATTAGTTAGAATACTAAGGACTGTTAAGGGGTGCAGTTCCCCTGATCTTATCCTATTTGTAAGGTAGTGTTCAAAATAACAAAGGGAGAACTCGAGCCTTCTCTGAATAATTTTTATCGTTGTTATTCCTCGAAATTTTTAACACTTTATGTCTCGACGGCGTCGGCCTTTAGAGGATTTATTTTGGCAATCATTTTCATCTCAGATCCCTTTTCCATCATCTCCTTTTTTATTTACTGCCCCAACTCCTCCTCCCTCTAACGCGTTATTTCTTATAAATGGCTAGATCAATTTGCAACTCCACTTTTCCTCTCCCACTGAACCTCCATCTCTTAGGTATAACGGAAATAAATGGCTTCGAATTTCGTTCTCGTCCATGATATCGATTAAGCCACTACATTTAGTTTCAACTTCCACCTCTCTTTTTGCCTCTTCCTCTCTCCTCGGCCCTTCGGTGAAAGGGAAAACGAAGAAAAACCGTTATTCTGGGTTAAACATACCAAGTTTTCAGGAATATTCGACTTACCACACTAGACATATTCATTCTTCACATGGTAATGGTTAGGGAGATTTAGAGAATGTTGTTGTTATTATCATTATTTCGATCTTCCCTTTCCCTTGCACAACTATCAGCAAACTATCAGACCGCCCCACTTATCCTCAACTCACCTGCGCTACTTCCAAACACCTCGGAGCCTAGTATCACCTCAGTTCACTCGGAGATCGGTGGAGAAGGCCGCTCGCCGTGGCGCCATTCCATAGTTTGAGTGAAGAGAACTCCCTCCGGGGTCACAAATTAAGTCCATTATTAGATATGGCTAGACATCATCATTGTAAACGCATTCTCACCTACTGTGTTTGGCGCGCATCAATGAGCAAAACAACGACCCCCCACCTAAGAAGTAAGGCATCCAAGCTTCTTCTAGAGATATCCTCAATAATCGAAATAAAGTTAAAACCAATGAGTGTGTCGAAGAATGAGAGATCGAGTAAGATTTTTTTCTAAAGAAGTCATGTGAAACGAGAGTTATTGGGAAGAGCAATGCGATACGATCGGCAGCAAACTTCCGGTGATAATCACAACAAAGACCTAAGCCAAGATTAAAGCCTGCAAAACACCATTTTCCTTTCGAGATCTTCCTTGAAGCCAGTGATAACTAAGTTATATTTGGAACCCAGCCTATAAATGGATTCCCCGAAAGAATTATGGAATAAGAGAAAACTCGATGGCGAGATATCAACCGCCATCATCCCACACCCTTATAAATTGGTAACCCTGCATCACGATTAAAAGCACTCCATAATCTGCTGCCTTCATTAACTTCCCAAGTCCCTATAAAATAGGACACATGAATGGCCTCCGCTTAATCAAGGCAGGGTTATTTGTGAGTGGCGCTGATGCGGGTTGGTCTCAATATTTGAGGTTAGATTTGTGTAGAAGAATAGCATAATACTCCCATAATTTGTCCACCTTGCTTCCGGGCGGGCCGCTTATCAACCCTTTTCCTTCCGGCCCAATATCTGGTGGTCTTTAGCCGGAAGAAACCGCCGGCCACTTCAGCTAACCACCGAGTTTCTTCTCGGACTGTTTATTGATAAATGGGAGCCCATCTTCGCTTCCGATGGTTGCCGGAAGTCTATAAAGGACGAAATGGAGTAGCTTGATATCTACTCTACTTCCGGCGCCCTGAGAACCTCTCCCAAATTTCGAGTATAAAAGACGAATTATTTTAACCCTCAGTAGTAGAGCTTGCACAGCGTCTGGCGGGGCAGGAATTGTCATATGTCGGTGTAGTGGTAATTCGTCGAAGCATCAATTCTTCAGAGAGGAGATCGGTCTCAGTTGAGGAGGCTCCTTATCCCGTTGGTCTGCAAGAAAGTGCGGACCCAAGCTCGTACTTACGTGTAAGAGCCGAAGCTACAAACAGCCTCACTCTGGTTCCCTAAGCGAGAAAACTACATCTCGGCTTTTCTCCGTAAACCTACGCGTCGATAGGTCATTTCACCCACCCCCCCACCTCACCCTCACAGAGGCACCCATGATTCCTTGGAGTTCACGAGCACGGGGCCCTCTGTAACAAAAAGCTCCCATCACCACCGTCTTCCAGCAGAATCGTGACGGAATTGTGGGACCTCAATGGTCTCCACCCCTTACCTCACCGCTTTCACTCACCAGCCCCAGCCGAACATCAGGTTCCAAGATAACCCTTCCCGTTCACATTCCCCAACTTCACCACGAAACTTACGGACATTAAAAGTGTATAGGGATTTACATAATCAATAGTTATTTACAAGCCAAGTGACATATCCGAGATTAACTTATTAATTTATCTCTCAAAGCACCTTATTTGTATATATTTTCTTGTTTCGTGTTCATTGAAACTTTATTTTCATATTGTTGTGTATCTACGAGTAACTTCATTTGGGTCGCTTGCTGGCAAAGTTCATTCCAATCCCTCCGTAGCCAACCTCTAAGCACTCAATAAACCCATTCAGGACACGGGCCAAACGAAGTATAAGGAGTAGTACGACGCCCCCTCCGCATTCGGGATAATAGGAGATATATATATAAGAGTCGGGAAAAACTCCAACCACCCCTCGGCCTATTCTTCGACATATAGTATATATGTCAATTTTGAAATTCCCCTTTTCTAATTGCCAAGCGCCCAAGGTTAAATAAAACAAATATTTATCCAGTTTAAATTTTGTTAGTGAAATAACAATTGACTCCGTGTCCTTTTAATTTTGTTTCTTTTTTGTATTGGTGGTATACAATATAAAAGGGTTAGGTCATCATCAATAACCCTTGCTGGCAGCATCTCACCCAGAATAGTAACTATTTGTATTTTCGTTATTTTTTTATTATTATTATGTATATTATTTGTCACCGCCATATAATCTGGGATTAGGTGGTAAAGCTCTTTCGTGAATCAGCGGATCCGACAGCGTATCTAAGATGTCTTCCTCCTCATTTGAGATTTTTTATAAACAGGGGAAAATTTTGTCTCTTTTGGGCAAGGAATTGATCGAATACGTTTAGAAGGAACAAAGGAATGAACGTAAGAATAAAGAGAAGAACAAGGACGACAAAAAGAAATAGAAGAGAGGCTAAGACTAGGAGAAATGGAAGAGATGCGAAGACAAGAAGCAATAGAAGAGAGGGAGAAAATTCGTCCACACCAGCGTGAGTTAAGAAAAGATCAAGCGAAAATCTGTGCATTTGCGCAAAATAGGCGTGCCTCCTCCATTAACCAGTGCCTCGAAAAAGTGGATCTCTACTCCACAAATCATCAGTTCTATCCTAAGGAACAAAAGAAGAGCATACCTTCGTCCCCTAAGAACCCTGGACAATCACAACCGAGGAAACCCCCTCATTTATTTAAAGTCCCAGGCCCTTTTAAACCCAAAGGTAACCACCATAAGAAGCAAGAAGAAGTTAAAACCCCAATTTTTTAATGCTCCGTCGAGTAACTCCTACCGGAGTAACCCCATTGTATTTTTCTCTTGCGGAACCCCTGGTCTCTACAAATCTCAGTGCCCACAAAACTCTCGCTTTCGCTTTACCCCTGGACAACAGGTTCACGAAGTCTCCGTAACTCTCGCTGCCGAACAGACTACGACTCCTGCTCCTCTGCCCTCTTCGTCGAGCTCTCAGGAGCACCAGGTGAACTTTCTTTTTAATAGCATTTATTCTGGTGGGCTCAACTTCGAGTCCGGATCCATTAGTGGATGTAGAGTATCCAATTTGGTGAGAGATACACTGTGTACGTGTATATGGGTGGCGGACAAGCTGCTTTCCCCCGTGGACCCACAACATAAGAAATTCGCTGTCGTACACGATTTCTTGGGAAGAGCTAATAAATTCCCAGTGGTCCGTTGTGACGTAAAATGCCGCTAATTTACGGAGTGGAGCGACGTCGTAGCTGCCTTGATTAAGTTTTGTGCAGTGTTGGTGGGCCAGAGCGCGCAGCTCTCCCGAACTGCTGTGTTGCAAGCTGTCGTCACCCGGGCTCAGGCTGATAGAGACACCTGCCCCACCGCGTCTCTCAAGCCCCCATGCACCCCCGATTACGAGGGACTGAATATTGCCCAATTCATCAGTGTCCCATAGGACTGCTTTTCCTTCCAACCCTTATGGAAAAAGGCCAAACGAGGAGAGACAGAATTGGTTCGTGGAGACCGAAAAGTAAGGTATGTGATAGAAGATGCTTTGCTATTTCATACTTCTCCGGATCCAGTAGGCTCCCCATTCAAGGCTGTCGTAGAATAGGCTCTCGACGATATACCATATATAACTATTCGTTGAGGGAATTATTCTAATATTCCGAGTGCGTGGTAATCTGATTGACCGAGGTTAGTCCAAAAGGGGGGGGGAGGGCCAGGAGAGGCTTATTTATCTTCAATATGATTAAGAAGTCAAACAGAGTACAAGGATAAATAATATGCCTATCATTAATAAAATAGAGTTTGATTAATTAAACTATCAACAACACACACAAAAAATGTTTACATAAACGGAGAATGGAAAGGGTCGTGGGAATATCTGACTAATCCGAGGATTGAAATTTGGAGAGATTTAAAAAGGTAAACAAATAAAAATTAAAGGGGGGGTATGGTTCGCTAAACCATTTAAAGCACGGGGTAGCGTTGACAAAAGGTTAGATGATTAAAGGTAAGAGTCAGCTTACGTAATTTCAAAGTTGTTGTGCAGAGGAAGACGATGAGAAGGAATCTTCGTTCCACTAGCGATTTCCAGCAGAAGGGTTCTTCGGGGGGTTGTCCTTAGCGAAGGGGAAGGACTGTCTTCGAAGAGTGAGACCAAAGTGGGGCTCGGAAGTACGAGCGATCTTCGTGACAGCTAATCGGGGATGTTCTAGGTGAACAATTGAGGTTATTGTTGAAACCAAGCGTTCTCTTGAAGAACGTTAAAAAGGAGAGAATTAAATTATCCTGAAGTGATGTCTTGGAAACGAGAACCGTTTCTTGACGAACGGGCTTGAAGAACAATGGCTGTTCTAACGTTGTTCTCTTTCGAAACAACAGGGGGGGTGAGAACCGTCTCTTGTCAAACGGGCTCAAAGAACAATGGCTGTTCTAACGTTGTTCTCTTTCTGAACAACAGGGGGGCCTTGTTGACTTGGCGTCTCGAAGGCACGAACCTTGGCACTCAAGAGATATTGTCCTTTTCTGGACAATAAGGGGGTTGTAGAGGTAGAGAGTTCCTAGCCGCACAAGGGAGACCGGATCGGCGTGATGCCTCGTGAAGATAAACGGGATCTGCTTCAATTTGGAAAAGCTATTGTATAAGTACCCGGAGCCGTCTCCATGGCGTAGGGGATAATTAAGTGGGGGACTTCGGGGGAATGCCACGGTCGCGCCTGGGAAAATACCTTATCTGCCCATAAGTCTAACTCAATCTGGCGAGATCGACGTATGGAGGCGAAACGGGGGAATGAACCTCCTTGATTAAATATTTTCTATGGTGGGCGATAACGCGCTCTGCTTCCTCTCGCAGATGCACGTGGGTAGCATGTGTTTCCAACATGTGATAGCGGCTGAATTTAAGCGGCCTCAGACCGTTCTATCACCACGGCCCCTTGCGTGCCTAGGGCCTACGTTTCGAAGATTTTACAAATAGCACACGAAGGTGTGTTTGCAGGACACTTCAGCCATAATAAGACCTCGCACCGCGTATTTAAGTATTTCTTTGGCCTGGTGCAGCCAAGGAAATCGTAGTGTTTTGCAGGACCTGTGATATATGTCAAAAGGTCACCACCAAAGGACGAGTACAACCTGTTGCCCTTCAGAAGACTCCAGTGATATCAGAACCATTTTTCAGGGTTGCCATCGATCTTATTGAACCGATACATTTCCTTCCACCGAGGGACACTCATACGTTCTCACCATCGTCGATTGGGCTACCCGGTTCCCCGAAACAATTGCTCTCAAAAATATTGACAGCATCTCGTGTGCTGAGGCATTAATCTATATGTTTTCACGAGTAGGGATCCCTAAAGAGGTCCTCTCTGACAGGGGCCGTCAATTTACGTCCGAATTGATGGAGCATATGAGTAAGTTGCTCCAAATTAGGCCCATTTCCACCACACCCTTTCACCCCTTTGCAAATTGTATGTGCGAGAAGTTAAACGCTACCTTGAAAAGCGTGCTTAAAAAGCTGTGCCACGACCAGACCCAGGAATGGCACTGGTACCCACCAGTAGCTCTGTTTGCGTGTAGAGAGATTCCCCACCGAACTCTGGGATTCTCCCCATTCGAGCTTCTCTATGGTCGCAATGTTCGAGATCCACTGAGCATTCTCAAGGAGCTCCTCACGAACCTTCGATTGGATGAGGAACTGAAAACTTCCTACTCGTATGTTGTGGACTTGCGTGACAGGCTAGAAAAATGCTCTGAGGTTGCCGTGAAAAATTCCGAGATCAATCTAGATAAGTATCGACCGTATTTTGATATTAAATCTAAGGCACGAAAATTGAAATCAGGCCATGAAGTTCCGCTTTTACTCCCCACGGAGAACAACAAACTCCTATCCCAATGGAAAGGACCGTTCCCGGTCATAGAAACTAAAGGGCCCGTGGATTATGGCATTCAGTCGTCATCTGGTAATAGGTTGTTCCACATCAACATGTTAAAATGATATGACCGGTGAGCTTGTGTTAACAATATTGTTGTCTTTGGCGAAGAAGGGACAATGGAAGCATCCTTTCCTTGGGACACATTAAATATTGTTCAGACAATATGCGTCGAGGCGGATAAAGATTATTCTTTACCTGATATGCCTTCCTTCCCTTTTCTCCATGAACAACTGGCCACCGCAGTAGACGTGAGTCCTCACCTTGGTTCCATGGAGACGTCTCAGATTGTCTCGCTGCTGGATGAATACCAAGAGGTAATCTTCGAGTCTCCAGGATGCTCTACACAATTTGAGCATGATATCTCTTCACCACGAGGGAGCCAATTAAAGGTAAACCCTACCCTCTTCCAATCCACCTTCAAAAGGCCTTCAACAAAGAAGTAGAGAACCTCCTTAAATTAGGAATAATTGAACCTTCCTCGTCGGATTATTGTTCCCCGATAGTGATGGTACGTAAGCCGGATCAATCTTTGCGTATGTGCGTAGATTTTAGAAAGTTAAATGCTGTCACGGTATTCGATGTCAAACTCATCCCTTTTATCGACCAGAACCTGCACTTATTTGAGAAGGCCAAGTACATTTCTGAAATAGACTTGTGCAAAGCCTACTATCAAATCCCGCTTCGAAAATCCGTGAAGAAGTTTATCGCATTTCCCACCAAAAAAGGGTTAATGGAATTCAGGCATCACCCTTTTGGTTTGGTCACTGCCTGCAGTAACTATAACCGGATGATGCGAAAAATTGTAGATGGGTTAAGCAATGTCTCTTTCTACCTCGACAACGTATACGTTGCAACACGCACCTGGGAGGAGCACCTTAAATCCTTCCGCCGACTCTTAAACCAGCTTAGGATCCATGGATTGACAATCAAGCCATCCAAGTGCCACTTTTCTCATAGCACTATCTCTTAATTAGGGTTCAAAGTAAGAGAGGGGCAATTAGCCCCCCAAGAGGACAAAGTTAAGGCAATAGAAGGCATGTCGCTCCCTAAAACCAAGTAACAGCTTCGTTCGTTTCTTGGCGCCGTCTCCTTCTATCGTCAGTTCATCCCCCAATTCGCTTCCATAGAGGCACCCGTTAATGACCTTCTTAAAACGGCCGCACCAGATCCCATCCTATGGAACCCCTCCGCGAATACGAGTTTCGTCGAGCTGAAGAAAAAAATTGGTCTCCGCTCCTATCCTCCGTTTGCCCAATCCCCAGAAAAAATTTGCCGTTCGAACTGATGCCTCTAATCTCGGCATTAGGTGCGTTTTATTACAATATGAGGAAGAAGGAACCCCATTTCCAGTAGCATACGCGAGCAGAAAACTATTGGTTCGCGAAAGAGCATACGCTACTATAGAACTTGAAGCTTTAGCAATCATGTATGGCATTTAAAAATTTAGAATATACTTGATTGGTAGACCTTTTACTGTCAAGACGGACCATAATCCACTAGCCTAGTTAAAAAATTGTAAAGGTCAGAAGGCAGACTTATAAGATGGTCTCTTTTATTATCAGAATGCGAGGGGCGGTCAATAAGTTTTGCGAATCAGTAGGGCAAAACAGAGGAAGGGGGATGGCTGTTCGTGGGTGTGTTATGACAAGTAATAACAAGTCAGGACCTGCAGCTGCCTTGTCTATTTAAGAAGCAGAAGCTGATCGCAGATCGTCAGTCACAAGTTTTTAAAAAATGGAGAAGGTTGAGCAACGCGCAACGATCAAATTTTTGAACAAGGAAGGCAAGAATGCAAAAAAGATCCATGAACGCATGGTTGCAGTGTAAACCGACACCACCCCTTCCTATGCAACCATTGCTTGCTGGAATATGGAATTCCGCTATGGCCGTGAGTCCCTTGAAGATAACCCACGTCAGACGTGACGAACGATGACAATTTGGCCCAAGTGGAGAGGATGATCCTCCAAAATCGACGGGTGAAGGTCGAAGAAATTGAGCGAGAACATGGAATATCACATGGAAATGTTATCAACATCATCCACGACAATTTGGCCATGAACAAGGTCTCTGCCTAATGGGTCTCCTCCGAGCTAGGCCTGGAGGGCATATTCCTTCAATGGAATTGCCGTGGACTTCGGGCCAACTGGGAGGAGCTGCGGAGGCTCGTCTCGTCCCGTTCCCCGTTAGCTATTTTTTTGCAGGAAACCATGCTAGGCGCGTGCCCGCTGCCTGCCCTCCCGGGGTATAAGGGTCTTGCGACCCCACCAACGCGGGATGGCCAGGCTGGGGGATGCGCGGTTTACACCTGGCATGATGTCTCCGTTCTTCCTTTCTCTTTAGATACCTCCTTTCAGGCAGTGGCTGTGCAGCTGCACCTGGATAGGAGGTATACTATCATTTTTGCGTACATTACACCGTCAGCTGACTTCGACGCGGGGGACTTCCGCCGCGTCGTGGCACGGTTGCCGAGGCCCTATCTCTTGCTTGGAGATCTGAACGGCAGGCATCCTCTCTGGGGATATTACTCCATAAATCCTAGGGGACAAGTCTTTGCCGATCTGATCGAAGAGCTTGAGATGGGTGTCCTAAACGTAGATGAGTTTACGCATCACTGTCCGAGAACCGCTTCATTTTCTTGCCTTGACCTATCTTTTTGATCTTCGGATGCACAGCCTGATTTTGATTGGAGGGTGGTCGATGACCTCCATGGTAGTGATCACTTTCCCATTAAAATATCATTTTCAGGGCAACTGCCGCCTGAGAGACCACCTCGGTGGTGCTTGGCGCGGGCGCGGTGGCCTGCATTTCAGGAAATGACTGAATTCTCTATCTCAGTCGAGGAGTTTAGGTCGGTAGATGAGGCCGTTGAGTTCTTCTCCGGCAACCTCATCGCCGTGGGCCTGACTACTATTCCTAGAACGTCTGGCCGTTTTGCACGCCGACTACTCTCATGGTGGTCGGCCGAGTGTGAGACGGCCCTCAAACAGAAGCGTTATGCCTGCATGCGCTATAAGCGCCGCCCGAACGATTTCACTGTCGCTGAATTTCGTCGGGCTAGGGCTAGGTTCCGGTATATTTCGAAGCACGCCCGCCGCTCTACTTGGCGGGCATACGTGTCTTCACTTGACGGAAAGACCTCTTTAGCTGAGGTGTGGAAGCGAGTCAAAAGGATTTGGGGCAAGTTCTCGCAGGACCCCCATCCCGTTCTCCAGGAGAATGGGACCGCAATCTCGGACCCCGCGTCCGTGGCGGAATCTTTAGCGACCGCTTTTTCCGCATTTTCTAGCGGTGATGCTGCTCCACCAGCATTTAATGCACGTCGTGATGTCGCGGAAGGCCGCCGGCTGGACTTTACATCCAGAGGCAGAGAACCCTTCAACGACAAGTTTCCTGTGAGTGAGTTGCGTTCCGCTCTCGCTTCGTGCGCGGACACCACCCATGGTCCGGACGATGTCCCGTACGCCATGCTTCGACACCTGGGTGAGCGAGGCATGGCCTTTCTGTTAGATTTGTTCAACAAGATCTGGGTGGAAGGTCTTCTCCTAGACTCCTGGCGAATCGCTACTGTGCTTTCCTTTCTCAAACCGGGAAGAGATGAGTCTACTCCGACCGGTTTTCGGCCAATCTCTCTAACCTCTTGCGTGTGCAAGTTGATGGAGAAATTGGTAAATGTTAGATTAGCATTTTCCGGGAGAGCGGAGGCCATCTGTCTTCTGCACAGTGCGGCTTCCGTAAGTTCCACTCCACGTCGGATGCTCTGCTCCGACTGGAAAATGCCGTCAAAGTCCACAAGGCTAGAGTTGCACAAGCTGCCCTGTGCGAGTGCCGATTCGAGGATTTATTTTTTTTTTAATTAATGGGCTATCTGGCGACTGCCGACTAAGGCATAAGTTGCCGTAAACAAACAGCCTAGATCTAGACTACTTTAAAAAATTGAACAGGAAACAATAAAAAGAAATAACAATAACAATAACTAAGCAATAACAAAAACAATAACAAAAACAACGACAATTAAACCGGGTTAAATAAAAGGGAGAAGGCCGGCCTTCCCGCAAAAGTCAATAAGTCCACCAGTCAAAGTAGTCAGTGTGAGGAATAGCGAAACGCTGGTCCGGTCGCAGAGTCCTCGCGGACTCTTTGGCGCCCTCATCGGCGCGCTCATTCCCCGCAATTCCTACATGTCCAGGAACCCAGCAGAAGATAATCTCGACATCTGCCCGGCTCGCCAAAACCATGGCGTCACGGATTTCGCGAACCAGGGGATGCGGAGATTCCAATGCCCCGAGAGCACTCAGGGCGCTTTGTGAGTCGCTATAGATCACAACCCGGTCTCCGAACCTGGCACGTCGCGTAATCTCCCGTACCGAGTGGTGTTTTGCCACCAGCTCGGCCGTGAAGACAGACGCAGCGCCTGGTAGAGCCCCGCTGACTTCAAACAGAGGAAATACGGTGTGGAAGCCGACCCCCTCTTGCGACTTGAAGCCATCCGTATACACTGGCACGGTACCAGCGTGACACGATGTGTGCTCCAAAAAGGTCGAACGCAATACTCCCGGCGCAGTACAAGCTTTGGGAGCAGAGGCGTGGCGACAAATAGCCAAATGTGGTACCGTCCAGGGTGGCGTCCTGGGCAAAACCAGGGGCGCCACCGGCCCGAGAGCTATATCTACGTCTCGAAAGAGTTTCCTGGCCCTAAACCCAAAGGGCTTAGGGTATGACTGGCGTCTCTCGGCGGCATAGGCACCATCGAGATCAGCTGCGGATGTAGTGAGAGCTGTTAGCAACTGAGGGATGCGCCGAGCTCGCGCGTACAAGGGAGTGAAGCACTGCACGCGGCGCAGAGCGAGTAGAACTCCACAGCATCGACCAACAGGCTCTCAATGGGAGAAGTGCGGAAGGCATCGGTCGCCAGGCGAAGGCTGGTGTGGTGGATCGAATCCACCTTCCGCAATAAACGCTTGGCTGCAGATGCATACAACTCGCATCCGTAGTCGAGAATTGAGCAAACAAAGGATCGATAAAAAAGTAAGGCAGTAGCCCTATCAGCGCCCCAAGCGCTGAACGTCACGGAACGGAGAATGTCCATGGCGCGGGTACAAGAGACCCTAAGGCTGCGAATATGAGCCTCCCAGGTGAGGCGTCGGTCGAATACAAGACCAAGGAAACGGTGCGACTCAACCACATCCAGGCGCACCCCATTAAGAAACAAATCTGGGTCGGGGTGAAGACTTGGATGGCGGCAGATTTTTTTTTTTTTTTAATTAAGGGGCTATCTGGCGACTGCCGACTAAGGCATAAGTTGCCGTAAACAAACAGCCTAGTTCTAGGTTACTTTAAAAAATTGAACAGGAAATAATAAAAAAAAAATAACAATAACAATAACTAAGCAATAACAAAAACAATAACAAAATCAACAACAATTAAACCGGGTTAAATGAAAGGGAGAAGGCCGGCCTCCCCCAAAAAGTCAATAAGTCCACCAGTCAAAGTACACGCACTCGTCCCGAGTACAAGGGACAGGCGGTAGCGACCCCGCAAATCCGGGTACCGGGACAGGTGTCGTGCGCGAGAATTACCCAGACTGGAACATTCGACAAGAATGTGCCGAACAGTCTGGGGGAGGACGCAGTCGTTGCAATAGGGTGCAGGCGAGCGCTCCATCAAATAGCGATGCGTCACACGAGTGTGGCCGATTCGGAGACGACAGAAAGCAACCTGAAGCCGCCGCGTCATTGGGGGATAGGTACATGGGAACAGTCGCGGCGCAATGGCACGCAACTTAGAGTTCCCTTCGACCGTCTCCCATCTTCTTTACCAAGCAGTCCGAAGAGCTGCCCGTATTCCTGCCATGTAGTCAGTGTGAGGAAGAGCGAAACGCTGGTCCGGTCGCAGAGTCCTCGCGGACTCTTTAGCGCCCTCATCGGCGCGCTCATTCCCCGCAATTCCTACATGTCCAGGAACCCAGCAGAAGATAATCTCGACATCTGCCCGGCTCGCCAAAACCATGGCGTCACGGATTTCGCGAACCAGGGGATGCGGAGATTCCAATGCCCCGAGAGCACTCAGGGCGCTTTGTGAGTCGCTATAGATCACAATCCGGTCTCCGAACCTGGCACGTCGCGTAATCTCCCGTACCGAGTGGTGTATTGCCACCAGCTCGGCCGTGAAGACAGACGCAGCGCCTGGTAGAGCCCCGCTGACTTCAAACAGAGGAAATACGGTGTGGAAGCCGACCCCCTCTTGCGACTTGAATCCATCCGTATACACTGGCACGGTACCAGCGTGACACGATGTGTGCTCCAAAAAGGTCTAACGCAATACTCCCGGCGCAGTACAAGCTTTGGGAGCAGAGGCGTGGCGACAAATAGCCAAATGTGGTACCGTCCAGGGTGGCGTCCTGGGCAAAACCAGGGGCGCCACCGGCCCGAGAGCTATATCTACGTCTCGAAAGAGTTTCCTGGCCCTAAACCCAAAGGGCTTAGGGTATGACTGGCGTCTCTCGGCGGCATAGGCACCATCGAGATCAGCTGCGGATGTAGTGAGAGCTGTTAGCAACTGAGGGATGCGCCGAGCTCGCGCGTACAAGGGAGTGAAGCACTGCACGCGGCGCAGAGCGAGTAGAACTCCCCAGCATCGACCAACAGGCTCTCAATGGGAGAAGTGCGGAAGGCACCGGTCGCCAGGCGAAGGCTGGTGTGGTGGATCGAATCCACCTTCTGCAATAAACCCTTGGCTGCAGATGCATACAACTCGCATCCGTAGTCGAGCTTTGAGCAAACAAAGGATCGATAAAAAAGTAAGGCAGTAGCCCTATCAGCGCCCCAAGCGCTGAACGTCACGGAACGGAGAATGTCCATGGCGCGGGTACAAGAGACCCTAAGGCTGCGAATATGAGCCTCCCAGGTGAGGCGTCGGTCGAATACAAGACCAAGGAAACGGTGCGACTCAACCACATCCAGGCGCACCCCATTAAGAAACAAATCTGGGTCGGGGTGAAGACTTGGATGGCGGCAGATTTTTGTTTTTTTTAATTAAGGGGCTATCTGGCGACTGCCGACTAAGGCATAAGTTGCCGTAAACAAACAGCCTAGTTCTAGGTTACTTTAAAAAATTGAACAGGAAATAATAAAAAAAAAATAACAATAACAATAACTAAGCAATAACAAAAACAATAACAAAATCAACAACAATTAAACCGGGTTAAATGAAAGGGAGAAGGCCGGCCTCCCCCAAAAAGTCAATAAGTCCACCAGTCAAAGTACACGCACTCGTCCCGAGTACAAGGGACAGGCGGTAGCGACCCCGCAAATCCGGGTACCGGGACAGGTGTCGTGCGCGAGAATTACCCAGACTGGAACATTCGACAAGAATGTGCCGAACAGTCTGGGGGAGGACGCAGTCGTTGCAATAGGGTGCAGGCGAGCGCTCCATCAAATAGCGATGCGTCACACGAGTGTGGCCGATTCGGAGACGACAGAAAGCAACCTGAAGCCGCCGCGTCATTGGGGGATAGGTACATGGGAACAGTCGCGGCGCAATGGCACGCAACTTAGAGTTCCCTTCGACCGTCTCCCATCTTCTTTACCAAGCAGTCCGAAGAGCTGCCCGTATTCCTGCCATGTAGTCAGTGTGAGGAAGAGCGAAACGCTGGTCCGGTCGCAGAGTCCTCGCGGACTCTTTAGCGCCCTCATCGGCGCGCTCATTCCCCGCAATTCCTACATGTCCAGGAACCCAGCAGAAGATAATCTCGACATCTGCCCGGCTCGCCAAAACCATGGCGTCACGGATTTCGCGAACCAGGGGATGCGGAGATTCCAATGCCCCGAGAGCACTCAGGGCGCTTTGTGAGTCGCTATAGATCACAATCCGGTCTCCGAACCTGGCACGTCGCGTAATCTCCCGTACCGAGTGGTGTATTGCCACCAGCTCGGCCGTGAAGACAGACGCAGCGCCTGGTAGAGCCCCGCTGACTTCAAACAGAGGAAATACGGTGTGGAAGCCGACCCCCTCTTGCGACTTGAATCCATCCGTATACACTGGCACGGTACCAGCGTGACACGATGTGTGCTCCAAAAAGGTCTAACGCAATACTCCCGGCGCAGTACAAGCTTTGGGAGCAGAGGCGTGGCGACAAATAGCCAAATGTGGTACCGTCCAGGGTGGCGTCCTGGGCAAAACCAGGGGCGCCACCGGCCCGAGAGCTATATCTACGTCTCGAAAGAGTTTCCTGGCCCTAAACCCAAAGGGCTTAGGGTATGACTGGCGTCTCTCGGCGGCATAGGCACCATCGAGATCAGCTGCGGATGTAGTGAGAGCTGTTAGCAACTGAGGGATGCGCCGAGCTCGCGCGTACAAGGGAGTGAAGCACTGCACGCGGCGCAGAGCGAGTAGAACTCCCCAGCATCGACCAACAGGCTCTCAATGGGAGAAGTGCGGAAGGCACCGGTCGCCAGGCGAAGGCTGGTGTGGTGGATCGAATCCACCTTCTGCAATAAACCCTTGGCTGCAGATGCATACAACTCGCATCCGTAGTCGAGCTTTGAGCAAACAAAGGATCGATAAAAAAGTAAGGCAGTAGCCCTATCAGCGCCCCAAGCGCTGAACGTCACGGAACGGAGAATGTCCATGGCGCGGGTACAAGAGACCCTAAGGCTGCGAATATGAGCCTCCCAGGTGAGGCGTCGGTCGAATACAAGACCAAGGAAACGGTGCGACTCAACCACATCCAGGCGCACCCCATTAAGAAACAAATCTGGGTCGGGGTGAAGACTTGGATGGCGGCAGATTTTTTTTTTTTTTTAATTAAGGGGCTATCTGGCGACTGCCGACTAAGGCATAAGTTGCCGTAAACAAACAGCCTAGTTCTAGGTTACTTTAAAAAATTGAACAGGAAATAATAAAAAAAAATAACAATAACAATAACTAAGCAATAACAAAAACAATAACAAAATCAACAACAATTAAACCGGGTTAAATGAAAGGGAGAAGGCCGGCCTCCCCCAAAAAGTCAATAAGTCCACCAGTCAAAGTACACGCACTCGTCCCGAGTACAAGGGACAGGCGGTAGCGACCCCGCAAATCCGGGTACCGGGACAGGTGTCGTGCGCGAGAATTACCCAGACTGGAACATTCGACAAGAATGTGCCGAACAGTCTGGGGGAGGACGCAGTCGTTGCAATAGGGTGCAGGCGAGCGCTCCATCAAATAGCGATGCGTCACACGAGTGTGGCCGATTCGGAGACGACAGAAAGCAACCTGAAGCCGCCGCGTCATTGGGGGATAGGTACATGGGAACAGTCGCGGCGCAATGGCACGCAACTTAGAGTTCCCTTCGACCGTCTCCCATCTTCTTTACCAAGCAGTCCGAAGAGCTGCCCGTATTCCTGCCATGTAGTCAGTGTGAGGAAGAGCGAAACGCTGGTCCGGTCGCAGAGTCCTCGCGGACTCTTTAGCGCCCTCATCGGCGCGCTCATTCCCCGCAATTCCTACATGTCCAGGAACCCAGCAGAAGATAATCTCGACATCTGCCCGGCTCGCCAAAACCATGGCGTCACGGATTTCGCGAACCAGGGGATGCGGAGATTCCAATGCCCCGAGAGCACTCAGGGCGCTTTGTGAGTCGCTATAGATCACAATCCGGTCTCCGAACCTGGCACGTCGCGTAATCTCCCGTACCGAGTGGTGTATTGCCACCAGCTCGGCCGTGAAGACAGACGCAGCGCCTGGTAGAGCCCCGCTGACTTCAAACAGAGGAAATACGGTGTGGAAGCCGACCCCCTCTTGCGACTTGAATCCATCCGTATACACTGGCACGGTACCAGCGTGACACGATGTGTGCTACAAAAAGGTCTAACGCAATACTCCCGGCGCAGTACAAGCTTTGGGAGCAGAGGCGTAGCGACAAATAGCCAAATGTGATACCCTTTAGGGTGGCGTCCTGGGCAGAATCAGGGGCGCCACCGGCCCGAGAGCTATATCTACGTCTCGAAGGAGTTTCCTGGCCCTAAATTCAAGGGGCTTAGGGTATGACTGGCGTCTCTCGGTGGCATAGGCACCATCGAGATCAGCTGCGGATGCAGTAAGAGCTGTTGGCGACTGAGGGAGGCACCGGGCTCGCGCGTACAGGCGAGTGATGCGCTGCACGTGGCGCAGAGCGAGTGGCATCTCCCCAACATCGACCAACAGGCTCTCAATGGAAGAAGTGTGGAAGGCACCGGTTGCAAGGCAAAGGCCGGTGTGGTGGATCGAATCCACCTTCCGCAATAAACGCTTGGCTGCGGATGCATAAAACTCGCATCCGTAGTCGAGCTTCGAGCGAACAAAGGATCGATAAAAAGTAAGGCAGTAGCCCTATCAGCGCCCCAAGTGCTAAACGTCACGGAACGGAGAATGTCCATGGCGCGGGTACAAGAGACCCTAAGGCTGCAAATATGAGCCTCCCAGGTGAGGCGTCGGTCGAATACAAGACCAAGGAAACGGTGCGACTCAACCACATCCAGGCGCACCCCATTAAGAAACAAATCTGGTTCGGGGTGAAGCCGTGGATGGCGGCAGAAGTGCACCACCTTAGGCTTGGCCAAAGAAAACCGAAACCTGTGCGGTTCGGCATAGCGAGAGACGCGGTTCAATGCCTGTTGGAGTCGACGCTACAAAAGAGATCAAAAGGTCGTCCACGTAGAGCGTAGCGAGAACATCTTCCGGTAGCACCGAGGTGATGCCGTTGATGCCTCAGGGCAAAGAGTGTGACACTGAGGACACTTCCCTGCGGGACACCCTCTTCCTGCTCCTTTGAGCCAGAGAGGGCTCCCCCCACGCGTACGCGAAATCGACGATCTCGCAAAAATTCAGATATAAACATTGTAAGGCGTCCCCTCGCCCCCATCGTGTGGAGAGTCTCTATGATACCGTATCACCATGCGGTATCATAGGCCTTCTCCAGATCAAAAAACCCCGTGGCGTAGTGCTGTCTACGAAGGAAAGCCTCGCAGACGGCATTTTCTAGTCGGAGCAGAGCATCCGACGTGGAATGGAACTTACGGAAGCCGCACTGTGCAGAAGACAGATGGCCTCCGCTGTCCAGGAAAAAGGCTAATCAAACATTTACCCATTTCTCCATCAACTTGCACACGCAAGAGGTTAGAGAGATTGGGCGAAAACCGGTCGGAGTAGACTCATCTCTTCCCGGTTTGAGAAAGGAAAGCACAGTAGCGATTCGCCAGGAGTCTAGGAGAAGACCTTCCACCCAGATCTTGTTGAACAAATCTAACAGAAAGGCCATGCCTCGCTCACCCAGGTGTCAAAGCATGGCGTACGGGACATCGTCCGGACCATGGGTGGTGTCCGCGCACGAAGCGAAAGTGGAACGCAACTCACTCACAGGAAACTTGTTCTTGAAGGGTTCTCCGCCTCTGGATGTAAAGTCCAGCCGGCGGCCTTCCGCGACATCACGACGTGCATTAAATGCTGGCGGAGCAGCATCACCGCTAGAAAATGCGGAAAAGCGGTCGCTAATGATTCCGCTACGGACGCGGGGTCCGAGATTGCGGTCCCATTCTCCTGGAGAACGGGATGGGGGTCCTGCGAGAACTTGCCCCGAATTCTTTTGACTCGCTTCCACACCTCAGCTAAAGGGGTCTTCCCGTTAAGTGAAGACACGTATGCCCGCCAAGAAGAGCAGCGGGCGTGCTTCGAAATATACCGGAACCTAGCCCTAGCCCGACGAAATTCAGCGACAGTGAAATCTTTCGGGCGGCGCTTATAGCGCATGTAGGCATAACGCTTCTGTTTGAGGGCCGTCTCACACTCGGCCGACCACCATGAGAGTGGTCGGCGTGAAAAACGGCCAGACGTCCTAGGAATAGTAGTCAGGCCCACGGCGATGAGGTTGCCGGAGAAGAACTCAACGGCCTCATCTACCGACCTAAACTCCTCGACTGAGATAGAGAATTCAGTCATTTCCTGAAATGCAGGCCACTGCGCCCGCGCCAAGCACCACCGAGGTTGTCTCTCAGGCGGCCGGTTCCCTGAAAATGATATTTTAATGGGAAAGTGATCACTACCATGGAGGTCATCGACCACCCCCAATCAAAATCAGGCTGTGCATCCGAAGAGCAAAAAGATAGGTCAAGGCAAGAAAATGAAGCGGTTCTCGGACAGTGATGCGTAAACTCATCTACGTTTAGGACACCCATCTCAAGCTCTTCGATCAGATCGGCAAGGACTTGTCCCCTGGGATTTATGGAGTAATATCCCCAGAGAGGATGCCTGCCGTTCAGATCTCCAAGCAAGAGATAGGGCCTCGGCAACCGTGACACGACGCGGCGGAAGTCCCCCGCGTCGAAGTCAGCTGACGGTGTAATGTACGCAAAAATGATAGTATACCTCCTATCCAGGTGCAGCTGCACAGCCACTGCCTGAAAGGAGGTATCTAAAGAGAAAGGTAGAACGGAGACATCATGCCAGGTGTAAACCGCGCATCCCCCAGCCCGGCCATCCCGCGGTGGTGGGGTCGCAAGACCCTTATACCCCGGGAGGGCAGGCAGCGGGCACGCGCCTAGCATGGTCTCCTGCAAAAAAATAGCTAACGGGGAACGGGACGAGACGAGCCTCCGCAGCTCCTCCCAGTTAGCCCGGAGTCCACGGCAATTCCATTGAAGGAATATGCCCTCCAGGCCTAGCTCGGAGGAGACGCGGGGGCCCTCCTCGAATTGAAGACCCTCACTGGACTGGCCGTACGCTTTCCAAGGGAAGAACCCCGGGCGCTGTTGGCCGGACAAAGCGCTGAAGGCAATGACACCTTCGAGGACTTATTGGGGGAGGTTGGGCTCGCCGTGCGAGTCTTTTCCTCCCTCCACTTCGAAACCTTAGGCGGGCGTTGCGGCTCGGGAGGCGGGGGACCCTCTTTTCGAGGAACCACCGTCTCCGAGCCACTCACTCCACCTCGGGGCGTGGGCGAAGGGGCCGAAGCTCCTTTGTTGCTGTCCTCCTTTCGGGGAACAGCTTTAGGAACCCCGGAAGATGGCCTAGCACCATCTTCAGGGGTGTTGCCTCCTGTGAGTCTAACGACTCGGTGGAGGCGCATGGCCGTTTCGCCTTAAGGGAAACGGTCACGCGGGGGAAAGAGGGGGGAGCCCTGGTTTTAGTTGGGGCAGGTTATGAACCCTTTTTGCCGCCAGCTTTACCAGGGGAGCGCCCAGGTTGGGTAGAGCCCGCAGAAGGGCTCCGAATGGGCGCGGAAACAACCGTGCTCGTTGGCCTGGATGGGCCAGGAGCAGAGGGTGCCTTTCTAACTACTGAGGCATATGACGTCCCAGGCAGAGCTGGGCGCGCCAGGACCAAGTCCTTAGCCTCTCGGAATGAGAGTCTATCCTGGGCCTGAACGGCAAGGATTTCTTTCTCCAGGAGATATGCACCACATTGCTTCGAAGAAGCAGGGTGCGACTCTCTGCAATTGACACACTTGGCCACACACGATTTGGACTTATCGTGTGCGACCTTGTAGCAATTTACACAGACTTCGGGTGACCCCGACTTTGCACGTCTACATGAGCGATTCGTATGGCCGAAGCGGTGACAGTAATAGCACCGCCGCGGCAGTGGCACGAATGCCTTCACGCGGTAGCGGTACCAACCGGCACGCACCGACTCAGGGAGCTTGTCACAGTTGAACGTAACGAAGAGTGTAGGGGTGGGTCTTGAGGCCCCTCCCTGTTTTCTCATCACACGTTCGACCTTGACCGCCCCATGGTCGGCCAGCTGTAAAGTGATGTCCTTAATGGAGTAGTCAACGAGTTCCCTCGCATAAACTACTCCTTTCACAAAGTTCATGGTAGAGTGCGGCGTCACACTCACCGGGGTGCCATGAAGTGTCCGAAGAGCACTTATCTTGGCCGTCTCGGCGGGATTCGCCGCATTCGCCAGAATGCTCCCGTCCGAGAAACGGGTTACCTTCGGCTCTCTACCAATTGCACTAGCTAATCCTCTCCTCTGATGGATCATGTTGCCCTTGGACAACATGCTGCCATCAGTGGAGCGAATGACAAGGAAGCGTTTGAAGCCAGCGGGGTCGAAAACGCCAGGTAACCTCTGAATCAGGGGCCCCGATGTCATCGAGGCTCCGCCCTGTGCACTTTTGGTCTTTGTCATGGTCATGAGCTCCGTACCCGGGGGGGCAGAGGGGCCGGATGTGCCGATCTTGGCTTGGTTGCTTGCCAAAGTGGCAGCAGACCCATCTGTCCCCGTAGCTCCCGCGGATGGCGAGGAGCCCCGAGTCTTCTTCGTCTTTTTGGTCTTTTTCTTCCTTTTCTTTTTTGGAGAGGAGGGCGGGGAATGAACCCGCTTCTCACCTCCGCCGGCAGAAGCATCTATGTCAGATGGGCCGGCCTCAGCCAGGTCACTCTCCGAAATGAAGAAGTTCCTGGTAGTCGTGGGGGCCCCTGTCGGAGGAGATCCCTCCCTTCCTTGTATTGCCTCGGAGCCCTCAGCCGTTTGAGGGGGACCTTGCATAGGGGCGGACTCGGGTTCGGTGCTTGGCGCCGAGCCCGGATTCCCCCCCATGGAAGGCACTACCCTCTGAGGCTGGGTCTCCTCAAGGACCATGTCTATCACAGGAGGGGCCTCCAATTGGCCATCCCCTCCCAGAACATCGCAGGTCCCCTCGGCAGTGTTAAGAGTCATTTGTGGGGAAGCAAAAGCCTTAACCCCGGCAAGGTTTAATATCCTTGCCAGCAGGTCTTTTGAGGGAAGCGACCGAAGGGGCCTGGCTTCCCTCTCATCCCTAAGGGGTTTTGCCCTACTGAGCCGCTTACACGAGGGGCGGTCGGCAATGGGCTGCTTGCTGGCTTTCTTGGCAGTCCCCTTAGAAAGAAAAGGTGGGACTGCCGCTGGAAATAGGGAGGTGCCCGAAAGCACCTCCAGAGAAGGGAGTGAGGGGGAGTCCCCTACACCCGTAGGCATAGGAGAGGAGTAAGCCTCTTCTCCGGTTAAAGAAGTATGGAGGGTCCCCTGCGCGACCACAAGGGGGGGGACCTCCATTTTTTTGGTGAAGCTGCCCGAGGGCGGCTCCGTTGATGTACTTGGGGAAGTTGGGGGTTGGGTTTTTTTTATACTCATCATTGGGCATGGTGACCCTCTTATTTACACGGGACACAACAGCTCACCACCTCTCACAGTTGCCCGCACTGCAAGAGGTGCTTTCAGGCCCGGCAGAGCCAGGCGCCGCCATTTGGGACCACCCCTCCCGCCTTGTGGCCTGGCAGTCCATCGGCATGGCGGTTCCACCTTAGACACGTTGTAAAAAAGATAGATTTTGAAGACGAGAGGAAAAGGGATGTGAGGAAGGTATGGGTGGGAATGAAGCAGGTTGTTAAAAACCAACCACCCCAGACCGGAGCTCAGGGGTTAGGGAAATTGGCCCCTCCCCCCTCAGCCCCGATCCAGGATGGTTGGCCGAGAAGAAGCTCAGCATCTTCCCTGTGAATTTAGAGGCTGACCAGAGAAAGTTGTGGGAAAGGTTGTATGAAAAGAGAGGAAACAAGTGTTTTGAAGGAAGGAACAGAGGCTAAGCTGAGGCCGGACGGGGTGCTGAGTCCCGTCAGCACGGCGGCCAGGATGGCAAATCGCCGCGCCCCTTACGGGGGCGGATTCGAGGAGCTCAACCATCCACCTTAAAGTCCAGATCTGGCCCCTAGCGACTATTTTTGTATCCTGCCAGCTCAAGGCTGCAAAGTGTGGATGCCGGTTTGGGGACGATGAAGATGTCCAGCTCGCCGTGTAGGTAAAACTGTCCAGGCTTGAAATTATCATTGACAAACATAGGATGAGTTACAATGGCCGATGGAAGAAGTAAAGAAACCACTGGTGTAGTAGAGGCGGAGTTGCAAACTGTAGAGGTAGGGCAAGTCCCCCTGGACAGAGTTAAGGAATGCGTGGAGGAAGTGGAGGTCTAAGTGGAGTAACTAGGGCATGGGAAAGCTGAAAGAGGAATAACTGAAGAGTGAATGGGGCTGGATGGCTTCTTAAAACTTTGGTTATTGGAGGGGTCTCTCTGGAAAGCAGTATCATCATTGGATTAACCTGAAGTTTGTTATAACACAGAAGAAAAAGCAGTTATTTTGATGGAAGGTAAGTTCGAATTGAAGTTGCGTGGCAGGAATCCATTAACCGGTTTGGAAAAGCACTCCTGCTCTCTTTCCGGAATTGTAAGGAAAGACTTTTGAGGTGAATTCTCTTGTTTTTTTGAGGCTGAGGAATGGATAAATATCGTTGAATACCTACCAGAGAATCGGCCGAAGCCAGAGGGGTCAATCCTCGAAAACTACCATCTGAGTAGCGTTGTTTGATACTTCTTCCGCTTAATAATTCACTCCGGTGTCTTTCTATTTCGCATCTACTGCTGGTGTCCCTAGAACCGTTGTTGAAGCCATTCAGTTGATTTTCCATTCCAGAAGATCCGCCCATTGATGACTTCAGGAGATGTTTTGCTTCCATATCGCCACACATCTGATGAAAAAGAGACAACTTTAAAGTTTTTTAAAAAATCAGGTCTAAGGAGAAATTTAGAACTTCCAGCTAAACAGGCTGGCTAAAAGCCGCTCATTCGTTTGGTTAAGTCTGTAATAATAATAATATCATACACAAGTTATTGTCGTGGGTTAGCCGAGATTATATGTATATATATATATATATATATATATATATATATATATATATATATATATATATATATATATATATATATATATTTATTTGTTTTATTAATTTTTAATAAACCAAATAAACTTAGACTTGAGTCGTAGGTTTGTGCCTCGGTGGTTGCTTGAGGATCGTTCTCTAAGAGTGCTAAACTTTAGTTTTTATTCTAGGGAATGAATAAAAGGGGGTTTCTTTCTTGACTTCATCAATTATTGCCACTTTAACTCGTTCGAGGATAATTAAAACAGTGCTTTTACTAAAAAATAGACTTTAATGAACATAAAATATCTCACTAAATAACATAAAAAATATAAATCTAATACACTTAAAAAAAGCAAAATGGATTACTGGTGAGCTCTTGATGCTCGATTCGAGATCAAATTTTACGGGGGGAACACTTTTAAGTTAATATCTTTGTCCTGGCCTATACATCCAATATACTAATTATTATGCACGGGGACATAAATAACAAGATTATTCTTTACTTACATAAGATAATGGAGATTAAATACTCGAAACCAGTTAGACTATCTTAGGAGATTTTGTTCCTGAGAGGCGTAGCTCGAGTAGTTGGTTGTTTGCTAAATAGATGACGTTCGTCGACCTGCCTGTCGATTTTACGGGTAATGTAACGAGGATTTTGGGTTAGATGGAGCCGACTTCAAGCGAAAAGTTTTTCTATTTTTAGGCGGTAGGGGCGACCTTGAACTTGCCCGGACGAGATGAAATCGATGTCTTCTTTTTTTTCTATCTAGTTGGGGTTTGTCCAACTCAGATAAAGTTAAGATTTGAAGTCCTCAAACTTGGTAGATTGATACTCATTAATCTTGGGGCTCAAACAGCGCCGATCTTCCTTGGTACAATCTGGTTTTGTACAAGGACTGCAAGTTCTCCTTAACTTGCAGAAAACTTACTACTGGTGATTTTCTGTTTTCTTCTCGAACTCGAAAAATCTTCTCTCAACCGGTGACTTACTTGTCTCTTCTGTTAGAACGAACAAAAAGCCTCGTTTCCCCGGTTCAACCTGTTATATACCCAAATTACTCCCGCAGGGTAATGGGGAAGGTAGATGGGGGACTCGCAAGGTGAGACCTCAGGCTGGTCCCCCGGGCTTGGCGTCTTGTAGCTCTGAGAGAGTGTAATACAAGATCGGCAGATGCACTTTTGAATTGATTGTTTATGAGTACACCCATGAACGGCATGACTTTTGAGCTGAGGTCAGGAATCAGTCTCCTAAAATTTAACATTTTGCCCGTTCTACTATGATACCGGAGAACATCAGAGGGGCAAGTTAAACCCAGATGTCTTTTTTTATTCTTTCCCTGGCTTCGATTTATATATATATATATATATATATATATATATATATATATATATATATATATATATATATATATATATATATATATACTGAACTATTATACCTCTACAGTTATAAATAGGCTCTCAATTTAGCTGTAAAAATGTGCTCATGCATGTTTTTCTGTATTCCATGCCCTTGGTGGAATCAAAGTAAGCAAATTGGGTGGGTAGCGAAGTGGAAAGATGGAAAATTATTATAAAAATAGGCCTAAATAAATGCAACAAAATAAGAGCACAATTAACATGCGTATATAACAATTGTTGGAATATTTAATATTGCTATCATGTTCTCTCTTAAATTTAAAAGAGCAAGAATATAATTGAGGATGGAACGCATGCATGTATTGAACAAACTCAATTTATACCAATAATATGCAGATTCAATGGAAATTATTCAGACTAACTGGGCTAGAGGTATGCTCGTACTTTTTGATTCCAATGAGATTTATGGGGTTGCAGTTCTGTGGCTGGGTAGATTTAAGGTCTTCCTCTTCATTTGGGCTACCTCACAGGGTAAATGAATTCGGTGTTAATAAAAGCTTTCTCATTCGCAATCTCCTTTAACTATGTATTTATCTATATTCCATTCATCACTTCATTTCTTTCTTTTCATAATTCTCATTCTCTCAGTATATTCTTACCAATTAGTTCCTAGAAAGAGGGTCTAAAGTTTGAGGTAGAAACACAACGTAAGTTGCATTTTGGTAATATCACGAATAACAATGCCCTGTAAATTGTGGTTTCGATATTTCAGTACAACTATTTTTCTTGATAGTAAATTAAACAAAAATTCATAAAGAAACAGTTTTTGTGTTTGTAATACCAAGTGAAGGAAAATAACCTTGCAGAAGCTTTTATAATACAAACTATAGATATATATGGCTGTAAATTAAAAACTCGCATTTTTTTATTATGATTGAGAGAACAAAAACAAAAACAAACTGAAAGATTGAAAATGATGAAAGTGAGGACCGAGGATAATGACAACAGATAGATGAAACAAAAATGAAAAATATAAGAACATAGAAAAGATGATAAAGACTGTTTGTGTGTTTGGCAAGCACATAGGACACCAAAGAAAATAATTTGCATAAAGAGTACAACTATTCAACAGTACTAGTATGAACACCCTTGCGGTAAGTACTTGCAAGAATAAGTTATCGCTTAGTGTATCTAAGCTATGATATTGTGCAACGCAAGTGCAATGCAAAATCATCATAAAACATACAATAAAAGCCGTAATAAAATTCCGAGAATATTACTTGATGCAAGCTATAGAGAAAATTCTTGACAGAAAACATTCAGAATAAAATTGCTTAGTTAAAAGTTACCGCTAAAAATTACGTTGATCTACATTTAAAAATTTGACTGGGATAAATTTTCTTACTGTTAAAACTTCGGAAGTAGCGCGTAAGGAGAGAAAGAGAAATTAAAGAAAATAAACATTAAATGTATAATATAATAATAAATGCTATTTTTAAGGATGATACGAGAAGTTCTATTTTTCTTTAACTAAAGGAAATTATTCCATGGAGAAGAAAGAGAATGTGCAACATCCTACTCTGCTAATTGGTCCAAGAAGCAAATAAATTAAACTTTTAGCGCACAAACGGTATTGGCAATCAATTCAAATCCCGGGAGGACAACCTATTTGGTGGACTATAAATGAAACAAACATTGGCCATTGTTGGGATTCATGATGGCCCCGTGGATGGAATTATTGATCCGTGGCAGCGACGTGCCATGCATGAGGAACTCATACAGGGTGAACCCACGTCTGGTCAGGAAAGATTCCTCGCGACTTGTGTCAACTCGTTTGTTCTCGCATTCCCATGACCTTAGTATTAATTATGTCACTTTTGATGCCACAAATTTACTGAGACCATAATTTCTCTAAAGTGCAAAAAGGATAATATAATTGGTAAACTGAAAACCAAAGCAAATAGAAAAATGCGAATCTAAATACTGAATGAGGGGATCAAAAGTCAAAAAAGGTAAGATCAATGCAAATGACA
Source organism: Ceratothoa steindachneri (assembly GCA_963969495.1). Classification (NCBI taxonomy): domain Eukaryota; kingdom Metazoa; phylum Arthropoda; class Malacostraca; order Isopoda; family Cymothoidae; genus Ceratothoa; species Ceratothoa steindachneri. Next base: position 93,918,249 of record OZ018330.1, read on the forward strand.
AGTAAAAGAAAATAAAATTAAAAATGACTGATAAATACATATATACAAAATGATATTATTAAATAACTAATGCACTAAGGATAATGTAATAAGAACCAGTAAATCATTTAAGAATGGAAAAAACAGACGAATGAATATTCGGAGGAACACGAATGAAGAGCTCCCAAAAGGTATTAAAATAAACAAAAAACACTCGGACAGGATAATTTACATCCCATAAGTCAATACCTAAAGAAATTAACGCAAATGGCTCCCAGTCCTTATCATTAAAAATAAAGTTAATTTATTTTTAGTGCTCAACGTTTCCCTGGAATATTTTTCATAAAATTTTCAAAAATTACCCTAAAATAGTTTTGGTCTGGACTTACCTGGGTATTAAGTCCATCTTTCCGTAATGGAATTTCCTAAATTTAAGAGCATTTTCTAAAAACACATATGAAATTGGAATCCATGGAAATGTGAATCCATCAGAATTATTGACTATGGCTTCATTTTGAGAGGGTCGATGAATGGAAGTAATTTCCCTTTTCGCGGGATTGAAACAGATTAAAAGAAACTTGAATTTCAACCTCATAAATCAATTCTTAAATTACACTGAAGAGTCTCTTTGCTCTGGTAGGCAACTTCAGATTATTGTCGGCCGTATCTATTCTTTACCGTAGAGCCCAAAGGGCTCACTTAATTGCTGCCGTGTCAGAGGAAGGAATATAATAACGCTTGCTCGGTGGCCAAATCTATGCAGTTTTTGGTTACCCTCAAAAGCGTGCCAATTTTCTTCAATCCCTACATATCGAGGTACCCAAAAGAATAGAATCTCGAAATCCTCCACGCTTGTAGCAGCCATTGCATCACGGAGGCTGGAAACGAGGAGGTGCGGAGATTCTAATGCCTCAAGGGCCATCAATGCACTCTGTGCCACTTCGATCTCCAAAGTCGGCACACTGCGTAATCCCTCGTGCCGAGTAATGGATTGCAACCAGCTCGTCCTTGAATACAGAGCAGGCCATGAAGAGCACCATGGAGTTTAAACATGGGTGATAAGACGTGGTGGAGGAAGCCGCTATGACAAAGACTGAGGTTCTAGTCTTTTCGTTTGATCTTTTTAAATTCCTAGACTGGTCTTAACTTAATTATTCTCCTATTTTGTTTTATTTGTATGAAGTGTTTAAAAATAATATATCAAAAAGCAAATTCATATTCTATCAATTTTCATAAATATGTTGTTAGCGTCAAATCTATGCAAACAAAACTAATAGTGAACCTGTTTAACAACTTTAAAATAAATAATAATATTAATATGAATATAAATGATGGCCATATGATTTAACTGTAGTTTTATATGTCCGAACTGGTTATTTGATATTGAAGACTGATTTCTTAGATTATTGTCAATAATGTGGAGATAGAAAGAGGTATGCAGGGATCTTGGATACGTGGAAGTAGAGGAATAGGAGGGAACGTTGTGACTAGGCGATTTTATAAGATCCCTAAGTTAAAACCTAAAATTAAATATAAATTGCATTCTGTTAGTAATGTTAATTTGTAAATAAAATCCTGGTATCAATTTGAGTTCTATCGTAGATAGAAAATTTCATTACTTAACCTAGATGAGATAGAAATAGATGAAAGAAATATTAATATTATGGAAAATTTTCCTTTGTTCGCTGAATAGTGATGGAATAAGTCGGGAGGAAACACGATATGATATAAAATCGACTAACAAATAAAAAGAAAGGAAATTGAACTTAAGTTCACATAGAACGTTAAGTTAATAAATTAAATCAATACATAACATACAGACGTTGATAATGTACCAAAATAAATGGAAGCAAGACTGACAGGCTGACAGGCTCATGATGTAGATTCAATTGTGTGGCTTAGGATATATTCATTTGGCAGTTGAAATGAAATGGAAGGAAAGGAAAAATCAATTATATATATGCAAAACAAATGCTTAATAAAACTAGATTAAGCAAACATTTTGATATGATTGAAAGCATTCTTAAAGGAATAAAGGATATAAAATCCACTGAGTAATAATAAAACGAAACAAAGTAGGGAAAATGTTATTAAGAGGGGACGATGGGGTGGGATTTAAGTACGAGCAACCTTTTTGATGGGCATCATAAAGAAACTAAAATCCAAGCGATTCGGTTGTAAAACATCCCCAAAATATCATAGTTAATGTTCCATAACGGAAGGATAAATAGAGAGAAAAAGAGATTAAATCCGGTTATAAGAAGTGAGAAGTACCAAAAGGAAGAGACGTAAGTTTGAATAAACTGAAACTAAATGAGTCCAGTATTCAACCAGAGAATGTAAAAGTCATATAATGATCGGCTTCACCCTGAAAGAAAAATTATTATGCTTTTATCTAATTCGAATAAAATAAATAATAATTATAAAGGAATTTAGATAACAAAAGACATGGAAGTAAAACTAAATTAATTAAAAATAATATATCGACGCAGGCAAGTAACATTCGTTTGTTGAAAGAAAGATAAAGAAAATCAAAGGCAAGAATAATGGAACAATGCAGTACAAGCAATACGGACCTATGAAAAATACACATAGATTATAATAAACTCTGCGTAAGAGAAAAAAAATATAACTCGAGGTAGAGAGACCCTCAATACGAAAATGTAGCAAAATTAGATGAGGATGCGGATAAGAATAGGAAAGAAAAAGTTGACTTACAACTAAGTTGTTATGGCTTAAACAAGCAAAAAAAGTCGCGTGCCCTCACTTTTTCTGATTTATGACCTTACGGCCTTCACAACTTTCAATAATTCCAGGAGTAACCTTAGAAGGATCTTGGCAATTCTATCATTCGAAAGAGAATGTTAACACCTTAAGGGTTTCAAATTTTGTTAGAATCAGCCAATAGTTATGATATTGCCAAAAGGAAATAATTTCCAGGGTAAACTTGGGAGGACTTTGGCAATTCTATTATTTGAAAGAGAATGTAAAACAAGATAAGATTTTCAAATATCGTTAGCATCAGCCCAATAGTTATAATGTTATTGCCCCCCAAATAAAATCCCGGGGTGCTTTTAATGGAATTGGAATATGTGGTTGGTATTTTTAATGTCACCTCATAAATTCAATCCTGTCCATCATGAGCATCAGCTATTTGTTCTTCATTTTCTTCCGGAGAAAAAATTATTTTACTTGATGGCATTGAAACATTGGCCTACTTATAGTAAGCAACTCTTTTTCTTTTACCTTTTTGTTGCTTTTACTTATTGACTTGTCTATTTTACTCAAGTTAATCTCGAAAGCCAACCTGTTGTGGTCCAAAAGCAGTAATCATTTCTCTCTGACCTTTAATGAAAGAAAATTCCTTCACAGAGATCTTGATCTCCATAGGTGATTTAAATTAATTTGAGTTTGACTTTGGCAACGAGAGTAGCTAAATTCACAGGGATATGTTTTTGGCCTGCTCCTAATTCTTTTGGATTTGTTTAAGATTGTGATTCTTGAATTTACAACAGGGGCTAGATAATAACTGTTTCCATTGTTACCACTTTCCAAGCCCTTAAGGGTAAATATCCTTTACAAGATTGGCTGCTGGGTAGTTTTTCACATCCCATCAACATTTCAGAACGTCAACCAGAGTCTAGAATTGAGATGGCAACAACTTTGCTATTATTAAATATTTAGGTGTCCAAATGTTTGAATGGCGTCAGTATGTCCTAATTTTAAAAATAATTGTTGGTCAATTTTTTTTTTTTTTATTAAGGGGCTATCTGGTGACTGCCGACAAAGGCATAGGTGCCGTAAACAAACAGCCTAGTTCTAGGCTACTTTAAAAAATTGAACAGGAAATAATAAAAAAAAATAACAATAACAATAACTAAGCAATAACAAAAACAATAACAAAAACAACAACAATTAAACCGGGTTAAATGAAAGGGAGAAGGCCGGCCTCCCCCAAAAAGTCAACAAGACTTAGTCCACAAGTCAATGTGCACGCACTCGTCCCGAGTACAAGGGACAGGCGGTAGCGACCCCGCCCATACCGGTGACGGGACAGGTGTCGTGCGCGAAGATCACCCAGACTGGGACATTCGACAAGAATGTGCCGAACAGTCTGGGGGACGACGCAGTCGTTGCAATAGGGCGAAGGCGAGCGCTCCATCAAATAGCGATGCGTCACGCGAGTGTGGCCGATTCGGAGACGACAGAAAGCAACCTGGAGCCGCCGCGGCATTGGGGGATAGGTACATGGGAACAGTCGCGGCGCAATGGCACGCAACTTTAAGTTCCCTTCGACTGTATCCCATCTTCTTTGCCAAGCAGTCCGAAGAGCTGCCCATATTCCTGCCATGTAGTCAGTGTGAGGAAGAGCGAAACGCTGAACCGGGCGCAGAGTCCTCGCGGACTCTTTGGCGCCCTCATCGGCGCGCTCATTCCCCGCAATTCCTACATGTCCAGGAACCCAGCAGAAGATAATCTCGACATCTGCCCGGCTCGCCAAAACCATAGCGTCACGGATTTCGCGAACCAGGGGATGCGGAGATTCCAATGCCCCGAGAGCACTCAGGGCGCTTTGTGAGTCGCTATAGATCACAATCCGGTCTCCGAACCGGGCACGTCGCGTAATCTCCCGTACCGAGTGGTGTATTGCCACCAGCTCGGCCGTGAAGACAGACGCAGCGCCTGGTAGAGCCCCGCTGACTTCAAACAGAGCGGATACGGCGTATAAGCCGACCCCCTCTTGGGACTTGGAGCCATCCGTATACACTGGCACGGTACCAGCGTGACACGATGTGTGCTCCAAAAAGGTCTAACGCAATACTCCCGGCGCAGTACAAGCTTTGGGAGCAGAGGCGTGGCGACAAATAGCCAAATGTGGTACCCTCCAGGGTGGCGTCCTGGGCAGAACCAGGGGCGCCACCATCCCGAGAGCTATATCTACCTCTCGAAGGAGTTTCCTGGCCCTAAACCCAAAGGGCTTAGGGTATGACTGGCGTCTCTCGGCGGCATAGGCACCATCGAGATCAGCTGCGGATGCAGTGAGAGCTGTTGGCGACTGAGGGAGGCGCCGGGCTCGCGCGTACAGGCGAGTGATGCACTGCACGCGGCGCAGAGCGAGTGGCATCTCCCCAGCATCAACCAACAGGCTCTCAATGGGGGAAGTGCGGAAGGCACCGGTCGCAATGCGAAGGCCGGTGTGGTGGATCGAATCCACCTTTCGCAATAAACGTTAGGCTGCGGATACATAAAACTCGCATCCGTAGTCGAGCTTCGAGCGAACAAAGGATCGATAAAAAAGTAAGGCAGTAGCCCTATCAGCACCCCAAGCACTGAACGTCACGGAACAGAGGATGTCCATGGCGCGGGTACAAGAGACCCTAAGGCTACGAATATGAGCCTCCCAGGTGAGGCGTCGGTCGAATACAAGACCAAGGAAACGGTGCGACTCAACCACATCCATGCGCACCCCATTAAGAAACAAATCTGGGTTGAAGTGAAGCCGTGGATGGCAGCAGAAGTGCACCACCTTAAGTTCGGCCAAAGAAAACCGAAACCTGTGCACTTTGGCATAGCGAGAGACGCGGTTCAATGCCTGCTGGAGTCAACGCTCCAGAGTTGGCATCTGGACCGCGCAAAAAGAGATCGAAAAGTCGTCCACGTAGAGCGTAGCAAGAACATCTTCCGGCAGCACCGAGGTGATGCCGTTGATGCTCAAGGCAAAGAGTGTGACACTGAGGACACTTCCCTGTGAAACACTCTCTTCCTGCTCCTTTGGGCCGGATAGGGCTCTCCCCACCCGTAGGCGGAATCGACGATCTCGCAAAAATTCAGATATAAACATTGGGAGGCGTCTCCTCGCCTCCATCGTGTGGAGAGTCTCCATGATATTGTATCACCATGCGGTATCATAAGCCTTCTCCAGATCAAAAAACACCGTGGCGTAGTGCTGTCTACGAAGGAAAGCCTCGCAGACGGCATTTTCCAGTCGGAGCAGAGCATCCGACGTGGAGTGGAACTTACGGAAGCCGCACTGTGCAGAAGACAGATGGCCTCCGCTGTCCAGGAAATAGGCTAATCTAACATTTACCAATTTCTCCATCAACTTTCAGACCCAAGAGGTTAAAGAGATTGGGCGGAAGCCGGTCGGAGTAGAGTGATCTCTTCCCGGCTTGCGAAAGGCGAGCACAGTAGCGATTTGCCAGGAGTCTGGGAGAAGACCTTCCACCCAGATCCTGTTGAACAAATCTAACAGAAAGGCCATGCCTCGCTCACCCAGGTGTCAAAGCATGGCATACGGGACATCGTCCGGACCATGGGCGGTGTCCGCGCACGAAGCGAGAGCGGAACGCAACTCACTCACAGGAAACTTGTCGTTGAAGGGTTCTCCGCCTCTGGAGGTAAAGTCCAGCCGGCGACCTTCCGCGACATCACGACGTGCATTGAATGCTGGCGGAGCAGCATCATGGCTAGAGAATGCGGAAAAAGTGGTCGCTAAGGATTCCGCCACGGACGCGGGGTCCGAGATTGCGGTCCCATTCTCCTGGAGAACGGGAGGGGGGTCCTGCGAGAACTTGCCTCGAATCCTTTTGACTCGCTTCCACACCTCAGCTAAAGGGGTCTTCCCGTTAAGTGAAGACACGTATGCCCGCCAAGAAGAGCGGCGGGCGTGCTTCGAAATATACCGGAACCTAGCCCTAGCCCGACGAAATTCAGCGACAGTGAAATCGTTCGGGCGGCGCTTATAGCGCATGTAGGCATAACGCTTCTGTCTGAGGGCCGTCTCAGACTCGGCCGACCACCATGGGAGTGGTAGGCGTGCAAAACGGCCAGACGTCCTAAGAATAGAAGTCAGGCCCACGGCGATGAGGTTGCCAGGGAAGAACTCAACGGCCTCATCTACCGACCTAAACTCCTCGACTGAGATAGAGAATTCAGTCATTTCCTGAAATGCAAGCCACCGCGCCTGCGCCAAGCACCACCGAGGTGGTCTCTCAGGCGGCCGGTTCCCTGAAAATGATATTTGAATCGGAAAGTGATCACTACCATGGAGGTCATCGACCATCCCCAATCAAAATCAGGCTGTGCATCCAAAGAGCACAAAGATAGGTCAAGGCAAGAAAATGAAGCAGTTCTCGGACAGTGATGCGTAAACTCATCCACGTTTAGGACACCCATCTCCAGGTCTTCGATCAGATAGGCAAGGACTTGTCCCCTGGGATTTATGGAGTAATCTCCCCAGAGAGGATGCCTGCCGTTCAGAGCTCCAAGCAAGAGATAGGGCATCGGCATTGTGCCACGACGCGGCGTAAGTCCCCCGCGTTAAAGTCAGCTGACGGTGGAATGTACGCAGAAATGATAGTATACCTCCTATCCAGGTGCAGCTGCACAGCCTCTGCCTGAAAGGAGGTATCTAAAGAGAAAGGAAAAACGGAGACATCATGCCGGGTGTAAACCGCGCATCCCCCAGCCCGGCCATCCCGCGGTGGTGGGGTCGCAAGACCCTTATACCCCGGGAGGTCAGGCAGCGGGCACGCGCCTAACGGGGAACGGGACGAGACGAGCCTCCGCAGCTCCTCCCAGCTGGCCCGGAGTCCACGGCAATTCCATTGAAGGAATATGCCCTCCAGGCCTAGCTCGGAGGAGACGCGGGGGCCCTCCTCAAAATTGAAGACCCTCACGGAAATGGCGTACGCTTCCCGGGGGCAGAACCACGGGCGCTGTTGGCCGGAAAAAAGCGCTGAAGGCGCTGGCGCCTTCGAGGACTTATTGGGGGAGGTTGGGCTCGCCATGTGAGTCGTTTTCTCCCTCCGCCTCGAAACCCTAGGCGGGCGTTGCGGCTCGTGAGGCGGGGGGCCCTCTTTTCGAGGAACCACCGTCTCCGAGCCACTCGCTCCACCTCGGGGCGTGAACGAAGGGGTCGAAGCTGCTTTGTTGCTTTCCTCCTTTCGGGGAACAGCTTTAGGAACCCCGGAAGATGGCCTAGCACCATCTTCAGGGGTGTTGCCTCCTGTGAGTCTAACGACTCGGTGGAAGCACGTGGCCGTTTCGCCTTACGGGAAACGGTCACGCTGGGGGAAGTGGGGGCGGGCCCTGGTTTTAGCCGGGGCTGGGTGTGAACCCTTTTTGCCGCCAGCTTTACCAGGGGAGCGCCCGGGTGTAGTAGAGCCCTCAAAAGGGCTCCGAATGGGCGCGGAAACAACCGTGCTCGTTGGCCTGGATGGGCAAGGAGCAGAGGGTGCTTTTCTAACTATTGAGGCATATGACGTCCCAGGCAGAGCCGGGCGCGCCAGGACCAAGTCCTTAGCCTGGCGGAATGAGAGTTGATCCTGGGCCTGAACGGCCAGGATTTCTGTCTCAATGAGATATGCACCACATTGCTTCGAAGAAGCAGGGTACGGCTCTCCGCAATTGACACACTTGGCCACACACGATTTGGACTTATCGTGTGCGACCTTGGAGCAATTTACACAGACTTCGGGTGACCCCGATTTTGCACGTCCACATGATCGATTCGTATGGCCGAAGCGGTGACAGTAATAGCACCGCCGCGGCAGTGGCACGAATGCCTTCACGCGGTAGCGGTACCAACCGGCACGCACCGACTTAGGGAGCTTGTCACAGTCGAACGTGACGAAGAGTGTAGGGGTGGGTCTCGAGGCCCCTCCTGTTTTCTCATCACACGTTCGACCTTGACCGCCCCATGGTCGGCCAGCTGTAAAGTGATTTCCTCAATGGAGTAGTCAACGAGTTCCCTCGCATAAACTACTCCTTTCACAAAGTTCATGGTAGAGTGCGGCGTCACACTCACCGGGGTGCCATGAAGTGTCCGAAGAGCACTTATCCTGGCCGCCTCGGCGGGATTCGCCGCATTCGCCAGAAGGCTCCCGTCCGAGAAACGGGTTACCTTCGGCTCTCTACCAATTGCACTAGCTAATCCTCTCCTCTGATGGATCATGTTGCCCTTGGACAACATGCTGCCATCAGTGGAGCGAATAACGAGGAAGCGTTTGAAGCCAGCGGGCTCGAAAACGCCAGGTAACCTCTGAATCAGGGCCCTCAATGTCATCGAGGCTCCGCCCTGTGCATTCTTGGTGTTAGTCTTAGTCAGGGGCCCCGCACACGAGGGGGTAGAGGGGCCGGATGTGCCGATTTTGGCTTGGTCGCCTACCAAAGTGGTACCAGACCCATCCGTCCCCGCAGCCCCCGCGGATGGCGAGGAGCCCTGAGTCTTCTTCGTCTTTTGGGTCTTTTTCTTTTTAGGAGAGGAGGGCGGAGAATGAACCCGCTTCTCACCTCCGCCGGCAGAAGCCCCCATGCAGATGGGCCAGCCTCAGCCAGGTCCCTCTCTGAAATGGAGAAGGTCCTGGTATTCGTAGGGGCACCTGTCGGAGGAGATCCCTCCCCTCCTTTTACTGCCTCGGAGACCTCGGCCGTTTGAGGGGGACCTTGCATAGGGGCGGATTCGGGTTCGGTGCTTGGCGCTGAGCCCGGATTCTCCCACATAGAAGGCCCTACCGTCTGAGGCTGGGTCTCCTCAAGGACCATGTCTATCACAGGAAGGGCCTCCAGTTGGCCATCCCCTCCCAGGACATCGCAGGTCCCCTTGGCAGTGTCGCCAGTCTTGTGTGGGGAGGCACAGGCCTTGACCCCGGCAAGGTTTAAAATTCTTGCCAGCATGTCTTTTGAGGGAAGCGACCGAAGGGGCCTGGCTTCCCTCTCCCCCCTAAGGGGGTTTGCCCTACCGAGCCACTTGCACGAGGGGCGGTCGGCAATGGGCTGCCTGCTGGCTTTCTTGGCAGTCCCCTTAGAAAGCAAAGGAGGGACTGCCACTGGAGATAGGGAGGTGCCCGAAAGCACCTCCAGAGAAGGGGGTGAGGGGGAGTCCCCTACACCCGTAGGCGTAAGAGAGGAGTAAGCCTCCTCTCCGGTTAAAGAAGTATGGAGGGTCACCTGCGCAAGCACAAGGGGGGGGGGACCTCCATTTTCTCGGTGGAGCTGCCCGAGGGCGGCTCCGTAGATGTTCTTGGGGAATTTGGGGGTTGGGGTTTTTGTTTTTTTTCATACATGGGCATGGTGACCCTCTTTTTAATACAGGACGCAATAGCTCATCCCCTCTTGCAGTTGCCTGCACTGCAAGAGGTGCTTACAGGCCTGGCAGAGCCAGGCGCCGCCATTTGGGACCACCCCTCCCGCCTGGTGGCCTGGCAGTCCATCGGCATGGCGGCTCAACCTTGAACACGGCGTAAAAATTAATAGATTTTGAAGAGGAGAGGAAAAGGGATGTGAGGAAGGTATGGGTGGGAATGAAGCAGGTTGTTAAAAGCCAGCCACCCCAGACCGGAGCTCAGGGGTTAGGGAATATTGTCCCCTCCCCCCTCAGCCCCGATCCGGGACGGTTGGCTGAGAAGAAGGTCAGCATCTACCCTGTGAAATTAGAGGCTGACCAGTGACAGTTGTGGGAGAGGTTGTATGAAAAGAGAGGAAACAAGTGTTTTGGAGGAAGGAAGAGTGGCTAAGCTAGGGCCAGACGGAGCGCTGGATCCCGTCAGCACGGCGGCCAGGATGTCAAATCGCCGCGCCCCTTACGGGGAATTGTTGGTCAAATTCCACTGGTAGAGTAGTAGTGCAAGTAGCAGGCCACGTAATCTTCATCACACTGATAAAAATGTTTAAAACGGTGAAATAAGAAAATAAGTGAAATAGATATAATTATTGATATAATAATGGTCATTTAATTCCCCAAGATGATAAAAATGCGTGAAAACTTTTAAGTAGCTAACAGGGTAAAACTAAAAGTATATTAAAGTAAAAAAAAAACAACTTTATAATTCATAAGTAGGGCTGCAACCTTTTAGCACCCCTCATTTATGTAATTAAAACGTTGAAAAGATTGACACACACTAATAGGGCAGTATTCCCTAGTATAGCATAATATTCCATAGCAGATTTGAGCATAGTATATTTTAGAATATTATGGCATATCATAGTATAGCATAGCATTGCATAATATAGCACAGCATAGGATAACATAACATAGTATAACATCATAGTCTAACCTTGCCTAAAATAGCATCGTATAGCCACATACTTTAGCATGGAATAGTAGAGAATAATCTAGCATAGCATAGCATAGTATAGCCAAGAATATCCTAGTAGAGCCTAGAATAGCCTAGCCTATATTTGCCTAGTATAGCATAGCATATCATAGCCAAGCATAGCATAGTATAACATACCCCGTTTTAGCCTAGTATAGCCAAGCATAGCCAAACATAGGATAACCTACCATAAAACAGAAAAGCCTAGCTGTGCCAGGTTAACCTAGCCTAGCCTAATATAACTTAGCATAGTATAGCCTACTTTATCTTACATAGCTTAGTATAGCCTAGCCTAGTCTAACCTTGACTAGCGTAGCATTGCCTAGTGTAGCCTAGCTTAGTATAGTGTAGCCTAGCTTTCTATAGCCTAGTCTAGCCTAACCAGGTAAGGTTTAGCATCGCATGCCAGAGCTTAGCCTAGCGTATCCTAGAGTATCCTAGCCTAGTATAGCCAAGCTACAATAGGCTACTATAGCCTAGCCAATATATCTCTACATACGATAGCCTAGCATACTCTAGGCTAGCTTGGTATAGCCTATCCTATGATAACCACATCTAATATAATATAGTCAAGCGTATCATATTATAGCCTAGCATAGTATATCCTTGACTACTATAGCATAGCATACCCTAGACTAGAATAACCTTGCATAGTTTACCCTTTTATAGCCTTGGTTAGCTAGCCTATCGTAACCTAACATAATATTACATAGCATAGCCTAACATAGCCTAGCATAGCACAGCATAACCCTCCCTAGCCTATTATAATTTAGCCTACGCTAAGATAGCATAGTATAGCACTGTCTAGCCTAGTATAGCTTAGCATAGTTAAGCCTAGCCTAGCATAGTATAATAGTTTAACCTAGCCTAGCTTTAACTATTCTAGACAAGTATAGCCTATACTATCCTTTTATCCCCTAGTCAAGCATAGCTTAGTATTGTCCACCTAACATACTATATGCTACCCTAGCATATCATTTTATAGCCCAAATTAGCATAGTATATCTTACCCTTGTACATTATATCTTAGCAGAGCGTAGCATAGTATAGCCTAGCAAGGTATAGCCTAATCTAGGATTGCCTAGCGGAGTATAGCATAGTATAGCCTAGTCTAATCTAGCAGAGTATTTGGCCGAATAGTTATGATGTTATTGCCAAAACAAAATAATTCCCGGGCTAACCTTGGGAGTACTTTGGCAATTATAGCATTCTAAATAGAATGAAAAACATCATAAGGTTTTCAAATTTCGTTAGAATCGACCCAAATGACCCCAAGTAAATGGGGAAATTTATAAGCAGGCCAAGAAAGGAAGGAATAATAGAAATTAAGTGAGGGGAAGAGTGAGAAAATGAGGTATAAAGGGATTGTTTCTCTATCGTTGACACAAAATAGCTAATGAATACGAGTCTTCGGTTTCTTTCACATATATCCTGGGTAATTTCCTCCATGGAGACGCATTATACCCCTCGTGTTTAAGACAGAAGAAGTTTCCTAAAAATTGATCCAAATTAGATCTTCGTTCTACACAAATCTCGACCTCTTATTTTTACCATTCAATCGAACAAATATAGACAATCTCTGAGGCATGGATGTACAGAAAGAAGATGGTGTGTGGAAGAGGATTAAATTTTATATATATTTGATTCTATGACTTTATAATTCAATTTGCTCAAAACTAATCATACAGTCAAAAGGTTCAAGTTACCTTCATGGTTTTATATTCCTAAAAACACAGATCAACATCAACTAAATCTACCATAAAATGACTCTGATCTAGCCACATACCTTCTCGTCTCGTTCAACAAACTCTCAAATTGACTATCTGGAATTTTCTGGAGATCTTTGGTCGAATCATCTCTTTTTTTGAAAACTCCCTTTACTCGAGAACTCAAGACCACTGATTGTATTGAAATTATAATCTTTACTCAAGTGAAAAGTTGAAAAAACAATAATTTTTGTCGATTTGCACATGGGAAAAAACAGATGTAAACAAAGCATTTTTGAGAATTGATCAGTGGATTCTTTCAAGGCACGTTTTTGGTTCCCAAACGATTTCAACATTTTGGAAAACACTAAAGGAAAATAAAGGTCTCCTTTTATCGCAATTCCATCACTATGCACTGGAGGGACAAATAGAAAGAATGAAAAGAATAGACAGAATGGGAAATATGTCTCCTTTTTACCCACTTTAGCTATTAGTTTTCATCAGGGTTTTTCGAGTGATTGGAAATCTGTCCATTTTCGCTTCAGAGAAGACGAAGAAAAATCAAATTTTAGGTATTTGATTAAAAACTTAAAAAAAGAAGAAATCTATGTACGTTTTATGTTGGTGTTCATGTAAGAAACGAGGACAATGTGGCCCGTGTGGAGAGGATGATCCTCGAAAATCGACGCGAGAAGGTCGAAGAAATCAGGCGAGAACTTGGAATATCACATGGAAGTGTTATCAACATCATCCACGACAATTTGGCCATGACCAAGGTCTCTGCCCGTTGGGTCCCTAGAAACTTCGCGCCCCATGATCGACTTCAACGTCGTCAAAGTTCGGAGGAGCTGCTGCTCCTTTACAACCAAGACCCAGCGTGATTCGAGTCACGCATAGTGACAGGTGATGAAACGTGGGTCCATCACTGGGATCACGAGACCAAGCTCGAAAGCATGGCCTGAAAGCACAGGGGCTCTCTAACCCCCATCAAGTTCCGCACTCAACCCTTAGCCGGGAAAATCCTGGCCACCATCTTCTGGGATTCTGAGGGAGTGTTGATGGTGGAATATGCGCCTCGTGGAGGGACCATCACAGGCTGGGTTGAAGAAGTGCATCCATCAGAAGCGGCGCAGCAAGTTGACACGCGGTGTCCTGCTCCTCAACGACAATGCCCCTGTCCACAATGACAGAGTTGCACAAGCTGCCCTGCGCGAGTGCGGATTCGAGGAGCTCAACCATCCCCCCTACAGTCCAGATCTGGCCCCTAGCGACTATTTTTTATTCCGCCAGCTCAAGTCTCCACTGAGTGGACGCCGGTTTGGGGACGATGAAGATGTCCAGATCGCCGTCCAGGAGTGGATTGAACAGCAGTCGGGACATTTCTGGTTGTCGGGAATTCGAAGCCTCAGGGACAAGTGGTGCAATTGCATTAAAGTCCAGGGTAGTTATATTTAAAAATAATAAGACACTTTTCCTCAGATCTCGTTTCCTTATATCCAAATTGCAAAACTTATTGACCGCCCCTCGTAACTTCCATGCTTACCCCTACGATCCATTTAAATAACAAAACTTTCTTAATATTCTCTGCTTTTCGCTTTTTTATAAAAAACACGGTTATAAATACTATCATAACTGGATCTGTTTTCACCTTATTGTGGGTCACTATCACTATAATAAGAGAAACATCACAGGAGAATGTAGTTCTTAATAGTTTGTCAAGAAATTAATGCGTTTTCTGAATATGATGCATAAAAGAGCTTTCTAGAGAAATGTAATATATTCAATAATAATATAACCTACTTCAAACAACCAATGGTCATATCTAGAGTAATTTAAAGATTAACGTTTTTTAAATTCTGGAAGAACGCCCAAAACAAGTGCACATAAGATGGAGGAAACTATACTTGACCCACAAGCTGAGATGATATATGCAAGTGATTTCAATGTACACCACACCGAGTGGCTCAAGTCCCAGAGAATTGATCTTGATTGGAGAGAAGCTCTCAACTTTTCTAACCCCAATGATCTGTAACAGATTTTCAAACATCCTTCACGAGTTCCATATTTAAATGAATAGGTGCGGCGAATGTTTTCTATGGAAGAGCATCCTATATTAAGAACTCTCTTAAAGTTCTTTGCCAGGAAGAGGGAGTGTATGTACTACATCGATTTGTAGGAAAAATAATTTCAGAACAAATAGAGCTATTATGACTAGGCGGCCTTCATCTAAACGGGGTAAGCGCGGCAAGGCTGGGAAGAATAATTAATAATTCTCTTTTAAATATTCAGAACGAACAGCATCGGAGAGTAGAGAGCAAATAGGGGATAGTGTTTTATTTTTCTTATTTTGGCGGGGGGGCTGCTTGTCTTAAAATCTTTACTGTATTTTGGCGGAAAATGCAGTATGAATTTTTTCTTTACTGCATTTTATATTCATTTATACTTTTTTTATAAATTTAGTGTATTTGATCTCGGGCTAGGTAATTTGCACTATTTTCTTTTATTATTTTCGTGTAGTGTCTGCTTACTGTTAATTTCCTTAAAATATTTTTATTCTCATGTTAATGCACTTACTGTTTACTTTGTTTTAGTTGAACTTTTTTAAATAAATATTTATAGTCATATTTTCTTGTTTCCAAGTCCTATGAGGTATGGATAGATTTTTACAAAAAAATACAAGTTAGAAAATGATGACAACGATGAGGCTGGAACTAGTTCTGATTTTAAAACAATTAGGACCTGCAGTGTTACTTCCAAATCATTTGTGCGCCAGTATTATGAAGTCTAATTGTTCTTGGGATTCGTTTCATCTGGAGAAGAAGAGCAACGTCCTCTCTGTGTTGTTTGTCGCGAGAAGCTGGCAAAGCAAGCAATCGGTTCTAAGTAAACTGAAAAGACACCTTCAAACCAAGCACTCTCATTTATGTGAGAAACCAACTGAATATTTTTAAAGGCCTATTACTGTCCAAATATGCCAGTCTCAAAAACTGACCAAAATCACCCCTATATCTTAGAAAACTGAAGAAGAAAGATATGCTGTTGCAGAAATCGTTGCAAAATATATTAACTCACATACAATTGCAAAGGCAGTAATATTACTAGCATGTAGTAAAATTGTGAACATTATGTTAGGAGAAAAATATGATAAAGTGATTTTGAAAATCACTATGTCAAATAACACAATTAGTCGTCGTATTTCTGATCTGTCTCAAGACGTTGAATCACAAATTATAGCTAAAATAAAAGAAGCCAAGGATTTCGCTATCCAGTTGGCTGAATCAACTTACACCACTGGAAAAAGCTACATCTTAGCATTCATCAGGTTTGTTTGTAATGAAGAAATGATTGAACAATTTCTATTTTGCAAACCACTTACAGAAACAACGAAAGATCAAGAGAATTTTGAGGTTATCGACAATTATTTCAGCTCTAATGATTTGTCAGGAAAATCATGTATTAGTATCTGCACAGATGGTGAGCCCTCTATGTCAGGAATCAAAAAACGATTCATCGCACTGACAAAACAGAAAAAAAACTAGCATTGGTTTTACACATTGGTACTTGCAGGGACAGGCCCTTTTTTCAAAATCAGTAGTACCTGAGGTTCAGCAAGTATTAGATGAGGCAATCAAAATAGTTAATTATATCAAAAGTAGGCCATTAAATTCGAGGCTGTTTTCAACTCTGTGTTCTGCCATAGAATCTGCTCACATACAACTTCTATTGAATACAAAAGTGAGGGGGCTATCTTGATGGCAAGTTCTTACAAGATTTTATGAACTAAGGGAGGAGATTCTTCTAATTTTAACATCAGAAGAGTCTAATCTAGCTGACCTAATTAGTGATGAATCTTAGTGCAATAAAGTTGCTTTCATAGCTGATATTTTTCAAGCCTTGAACATTCTTAATAAGAGTATGCACGGAAAAAGGGAAAACATTCTCACTTGAACAGATGAAATTAGCTCATATAAGGAAAAACTAACAAGGACAAGTTTCTCATTGATATCTTTAGGTATGTATGATAAGGCTTTTAATTTTTACTCATGTTCGTACTATAATACATTTGGCCACTAAATTAATAAATGATTAGCATGCCTTACTTATCAACATTTATTAGAATTTAGTATTATATGATTAAATATATTCTTAAATACTGATAGTGTACCTCGACCATATTACTCCTTGGCTTGATGTGCCATGAGATAAAAAAGGTTGAAAAACTCTGGTATAGACCCTCACCTCAACACATTGAGATTGACACGGAATTTTATCACATTATTGGAAATAACATTAAAAATAATTGAACTTTATTAATTAGGGATTTAAATTGTATAAATATTAACTATGAAACGTTAAATGCGTACAGAAAGGGGCAGAGGTTATTCAGGTTTATGGAGAAAACTACTTAACACAATTTGTCAATGAACCAACCTGAGGAGACAATATCCTAGACGTAATTCTAACTAACAACATTAATCTTATCTCAGGTATTAGTATTGGGGAAGGTATAGGTTCAGTGATCACAACACAATAGAGTTCGATATTTATATAAATCATAACAAGGAAAATAATGATATTAGAATGCCAAATTTGAAACGTGCTGACTTTAATGATTTCAACCGCAAGCTTAGTGAGATCAAGTAAGATCCAACGTTAGAAAATGTTAATCAGTGCCAAGATTTTTTACCGAGCCTTTTAAAGAATTAGATGAGCAATTTATTCCGCGAATAAACAAACGAAACGCAAATTAATTCAGCTGGAACTAGATAAAATCTTCGAATGGTCTTATAAATGGAAAATGAAATTTAATTTAGACAAGTGTAGAGTTTTGCACGTAGGTCGAAATAATCCAAGTTTTAACAATGAAATGGATGGTAAAAATCTTATCTTCGTGGACAAAGAAAATAATTTAAGCGTGCGGGCTTCAAAAGATCTTAAGTTTAACAAACAGTGTGATGAAGAGTGTAAGGAGGCAAACCAATTCCTTGGACTTATTGCGAGAAGTTTTCACCATAGACAAGATATAATCATATCTCTATAGAAATATATAGTAATGCCACACCTGGAATACGCGATACAATCGTGGGTCACCTTATACACATGTAATAATCAATGAAATGGAAAGAATTCAACGACGGGCAACAAAACTAATTCCTTCGAAAGATTAAATATATTAAAACAAACGACTCCCAAAACTAGCCGATTACGAGGTGAGCTTTTCGAAGTATTCAAAATTTTCAATAAATTTGAAAACGTAAATTATGAAAATTATTTTAAGTACGACCATGCTATCATAAGTAACAACGGGTTTAAACTGAAAGGACGGAGGTTTCAAACGAACAGAGCCCAAAAAAATCTCACCTTTAAAAGCATGGATAAAAGGAACGCACTCCCCGCTGAGGTAGTAAATGCTAGTAGTGTGAATAGTTTTAAAAACAAAATTGACAGTTATTTTACGAATAACGATATTGTTTAAATACGTAGCTCTGTTGTGGATTGAGTGTCGCGTGAGTGAGCATTGTGGCAACAATGTTAAAATGAGGACTACTAGCATAGTAGTATAGAATGGGACTGGCCTTTAAGTGGACTAAGTAGTCCTTCCGTACTGCATGTAACTACTATTAATTTCGAAAATTACCCATAATGCATCTCATTTTCATTAAGATTTTGTTGCCAGTACCACCTCTTTACTACGACCTCCCACCTATTTATTCCGTCTCCCACTCAAGGTCTTTGGCCTTTGACATGTCTCAGCGTAACGATCTGCGCTCCTTTATCCTAGATTTTCTTACGATAGGTTACTGCTTTGTACCCAAGACTCAAACCTGGAAGCAAAACGAGTTACTCAGGTGGTGTTTGAAAGAATGGAAGTGTATACCCTTTCCTCCATCCAACCCATGATTTAATCATGATTGCTCCCGCGCTCTTTAGGGTCGTAATGGGACATAGCTATCCGATCAGGACTTTTGTTTGGCTGCCAGCCTTCCTGATTTTCAAGAAGTAGGAATTGATGCGATAATTAACATAAAAAAGATAAAATATAAGAGCCTGAATTGATCTCGGACTATCAGTGGCCCCCAACCCCTCCCTAAAACATTTGGAAATAAAGCCTATCTTTTGTAGCAGAATACCTCTTTTGATCACTCCACACCTGAAACCACTTCTCGCGTGGTATACCTTGTGAAGTAATTCTTCGATGAAGTAGGCTTTGATCTAAGAGTGCTAATTTTGTTGTTTTTAAGGAAGAGCCGCTTCAACACGTAAGGATAAGAAGGAAACACACATGAATTTCCAAAATAAACTTATATTTTAAATTTAACAATTTACTCTCCCCCTCAAAAACGTCAACCACAGAAATACTCCGAATTTTAAAATAGACAAAAATTACTTCAATTAACTTGACCCTCTAATATTGGCTAATTCGATGCTCACTTCAATTTAAAAACAAAACAAAATGCTAACGGCCTTTACTGGCCTCAACTCCCTTTGTAGATACCCCTTGGAACGGGTTTGCGTCTGACTTTGAACTCACTGAGCACTTTACCTCAGGAATGTTATTACCTCCAAGACGTGTGCCGACCAGCCAGATGGAGGTTGTGGACGAATAACTTGAAAGCCACAACTGACCTTGGAGAGTGTGGCAGTTGGAGTCCACACGCTTTCGGCAGGACAGGATATCACAACGGGATAGTGAAAGAAGGTTCCTTCCTCCTCTTCGGATTACTCTGAGGAGTAGTTCGCACTGTCTAGCAATGCGCTAAGGCCTGAATACCTTGACTCTCAGGGGAATGCTGGAGGTAGTGTACTGTGGGAGGGAGTCTTCTTTAAGGGCGAGGACTGTACTCGGGGGGATCTTCTTCAAGGGCAATGATAGAGGAGGGTGGTTTCTCTGACGAGAACAAGTTGAACTTGAACAAGTTAACTTAAAGGGCGGTTTGGTAACCAGGAACTAGCTCGAGGATAAGCTTCTTCTTAGTTCCAGTGTTCTTCAAGGGCAAAGCCTATCTAGGTGTTTTGGGATACATCAGAATAGAAGGGGGGGTTCTCTGACCAGAATAAGTTGAACTTGGTTCCTGAACTAAGTTAACTTATGAGTTTGATGTGGCCACCGGGTAACGGGCTCGAGGGGAAGCCTTTTCCCTCTTTTTTTCTTAATTCCTCAAGGACGAGGAATATCCCTGGGCTTTAGGATGCACCAGGATATGAGGAGTCTCTCTGACGAGAGTAAGTTGAACTTGAACAAGTTAACTCAACGTTCGGTTTGATAACCAGGGACTAGGTCGAGGATGAGCTGCTTTTTAGCCCCCTTAGTAGACCTGCCTCTCTTGCAGGTGACTTCGTAGTCTGGCGACTCACGTATTCTACCTGTCCAGTCTTGGTAGCCCGGCCTCAATCCGAGGACTTCGTAGCCTGGAGACTCACGTATTCTACCTGTTTAGTCTTGGTAACCCGGCCTCAGTCCGGGGAAATCGTAGCCTAGAGACTCACGTATTCTGCCTGTCTAGTCTTGGTAGCCCGGTCTCAAACCGGGGACTTCGTAGCTTGGAGACTCACGTATTCTACCACGTTTTTCACAAGTGTTTGTTATTTATACCTCTTCACCCCACTGGGGATAGGGGTAGGAGGGAGGGGGGCTTGTGGACGGGCCCAGGAGGGTTCTTATTCCAACGGTTTTTCTCACCAAGTCTTATCTCGGCTCCCGTTGGACTTCCAGCTTGAGAGAAACGCGTTTCCAATTTTTTACCTGAGGTGAAATTGAATATACTCTCTAGAGGAGATCTTGCAGTTTACAACCATTCAGCTTTTCATAGCGACGAGTGGCGAGGGGCTGTGGTTACGAGCTTGACCCACATTGCCTGGCCCGGATGTTCTTGCGGTTACGGTCCCGTATCTCCACTGAGAGAGCATGAGGAAGTGACGATTCCCCTACACTTATCTTTTTGGCTCCTTATTTTCCTCTAACGCTTCGTTAGATGATTAAAATGCCTTTGCACCCATAACTTGCCCTCTCTCATTTACTATGCCCCCTCCCGTTGTCATTTTTTCAGGCAAGCTCTACCAAGTACATAGGTCTCTGCAGATTGTCAGGCATACTAACCTGCTCGTATTTCTCCTTGCTTTCTCATGAACTTTGCAGAAGTATTGGCACATGTTTTTCTGCCTAGTATATTCTCACCCTCTTGGAAATATACTTTTCTAAATCCTGTTCGGGCCAAAAGAAGACGGTTCTAACCTTTCCAACTATCATCCTATTGCTCTTACTTCTATTATCTGCGGTTTGTGGGATGCTATTTAATGGTCACATACTTAAACACTTAGAATCTTATCTTCTTCTCTCTGATCATATGTATAGGTTCCGTAAGGCTCACTCAACTGGTGTTATCTTTAATTTGGCCATACACTCTCATTACCTTTCAGAAAATCCTTTTTCTTTTGATTTGACATTTCTAAGGCGTGTGGCTTAGTATATCAAAGGCACTTTTGTTTAAACCTCCTGCTTTTGGTTTTACCTTCTTTTGTGTGTGACTTGATCTAAACTATTTTGTCTGGCTTTTCAATCTCTACCGTAATTGATTATGCTAATTTACTCTCCTTTGCTAATTCCAGTGGTTTTCTCCCTTGTTTTTTACTCTCTTCTGTCCTTTTCCTTCTCAGCAATATCTTTTGCATATTTTTATTCTCGCCAGTGCTTGTGTAATGCTGATAATGCAGTTACAGATCGTATCTTTGCCTGAAAGAGAGATAACTGGATGCCTTTCAATGCTTCTAAGCCAAACTTCCTCCCATCTCTCTATCTCAGACCTTTCATGACTTTCCAATATCTATGATAAAAAAAATATCATCTTCTTAATTCTTTTACCCGTTTAATTTTTGAAATAGCCGATAGAATATGTTTGACGGATCATATTGCGGGCTTATTTAATACATTCTGTAAATATCAGGGTAGACTCTACAGCTGTCGCAGGTAGTTCTTCACTTAGTTACTCCTCTGGATGTATGTGGCACTTATTCGTCTTTGTATGGCATATTGCTCCCATGTCTGAAGAGAGGGGCACATCTTCCAATTCTCTTCTTGGTAGAGTTAAATCAAAGTCCTCCTATGTCATCAACCAGCCTCTTCTCACTTCATCCTCAGACTCAAACTCAGCTTAATGTAGCTGCATTCTCTATTTTACTCATTCTATTTTTGACATTGCTCAATTGAATTGCATAAGTGCATGCCGACTACACTCTCCCGACCTTGCAATACCCGTCAGACTTCCTATTCAGAAGATTACTCTGCAAAAATAGCGAACTCCAGGATAAACCAAGTTGATAATTCCTTCATTCCCTTCACAGCTCTCAAATATGGAACTCTTTGACCTTATTAATTGCTCTGAATCTTATGAACTATCTCTTTTTAAGACGCAAGTCTTGAGAAGACCAGTCTATTAATACATCCCTTTCTTGTTTCTTTCGATCTTTTCTTGTTCTAATTTTTTTTAATTTCCTTTTCACAGATTCTGAGCTTTATCCGGATTCTTTACCTACAATATAAGTCTCTCCAATATAAAAAAATGACCCAGGTTGAGAAGGTTTCCATATGCTAACAATCTTGAACTATCTGATTATTGTCTATTTCACTCACTGCAACATTATTAAACTAAAAATCAGATAAAGATTTTATGTCAGCCATTCACCACCTAATTAAACGTTAGTAATAATTATAGTAACTACTTAGTTGATTCAAGTTAATATTTCTTACCTTTACTACTTTTTATTTCTCTTTTAAAATTAAAATATGATAATTCTTTGAGAAAAACTACTTCAATACTTGAATTACTTAGAGAAAATTACATACATTAGTTCATATGAGAGTTAATAACACATTTAAATTTAGTCTTCCTTTACCAATCACTCTAATGATCAAGTTTGATGAGACATTTGATCAATGACTTCCATCGGAATGTCACAAAAGTGCCGGCGTTAAATGACGTTTTTACGTATTAAGTAATGAATTTAAATGCATTTTAATGAAAAGGATATTGGCCTATAATGAACGCATTGATTTCGGAGAGTAATGCGAATCTTGCCAATTCATTGTTTTGAAGTTAGGATTGGCTAATGGAATCCCTCCGCATTCGCTCACACGAAAATCATCGTCAGAGATTTAGCATCTAATTCTTCGCTAAAGCCAGAATTTTTCTCAATCCTAAACAAATTATGCAACTCGGGGGTCAAAATTCGTTTGTGTACTCATAGAGCGAGCCGGAAATAAACAACCATGTGTTTTTATCATTATTCATATTATCTTCTTTGCAATGTTTCTTTGTAAGGAAGAACTATATATTTCTCACGTGCGTTTCGTAAAATGCGAAAATTAGATTTCTGTAAGCGTGATCTTAAATTGCATTAATTGGGGTGTTGCTCAGTCATTCGTGGTGCCGATACGCGCCAACCACTTGTGGGAATGAGGTTGATGATGACGAAGAAGGTGTTTATCTTTTTTCCTGTTTTCATTTAAAATATACTATTAATCCAGATAAAGTGTGACGTGTGACACGGAGTAAGAGGAAAGCATCAAAATATTGTATGAAAACCCTTGACCTCTTCCTTCACAAAAGAATGAATGTTGACCCGTTTATCTGAATATGAAGTCCCGATAATTTGAAGTGGCAGTCTTAATATTTCGAAATCTTATTCTAACAAATTTGTAATTTGGGATCTCCAAATAACAGTAATTTCTCCATTGTTATTCGATTCCATATGAGGCGGATGTACTTGGTATTGTAAATGTTCAATTACACTAGTTACGACGTTCTTAACAAACGACTCATTGATAATTTTGATGCAATTATACAAGTTTTTATTGTTTTATCATATAAATATTTGTTTAAATTGTAATATTTATCAATTTGACCTCCCTAGGCGGCAGGAACGCGCTCTAAGCGAGAGCAGAAGCCTCACAACGTTTCGGACGAAGTTCTTCCTCATGCTTGCTCACACTCGTTTGACGGGGACTTCTGTTTTCATACATTGAAATCGAGAGGATTGAGGTCTGGCGACTGCGACGGCCAGAGGTTCTTCAACCAGAAGTTCATGTTCGATTCCAACCACCGTCTTGCTAAAAGACGTACTCCGGCTACTTCGTGATCTTTCTCACCCATGGCTGTACTTTTGTGACCAAGATTTCCTTGTAATCGGCATCGGTGAGCCTTTAACGGGTTGCAAACCAAACCTGCAGCATCTTATTGCCATTCGAAGCCTCAACAATGAGCATCATCACGGAGGCTGGATGCTTGGTCGTGGACATCTATGGGACCTAGGAAACGTCCTGTTTGAAGCTTACCACCTACCTATTCGTTCTACTTTTTGGTGACGGGATCGACCATGAATTCTTTTCATCATACAAAAGAGAATTCGAGTGCCATAACACTTCTAGTCATTAAGAAGGCGACCACAGTGCTCGTGACATTGTTCTCGCATACAGTCAGTTTTTAGAGGCCCTACCACGCACCTCAAGCTCTTGCCGCTCTCATCATTGGTGGCCTTGTACACGGTGGTCAACTAGATGTTCTTCTTCCCATGTGCAGTCATTTTAAGCTTTGGTTCACTTTCAAAGGCCCTTTTCACAGCAAACCGTTGACAACTTGGTCTGCCTGAACGACTTCGAAATTTCACTTCTTCCCCGTTCTTGAGCCCCTGTGCGACTATGTGTACGGTCATGGGTCTGACTTTGAGCTGCTAGGCGATGTCGCACTTATTGTAGCCCGCGGGCAGGAGAATAGAGATCTCGATTCTTTAGACTTTCATCTCGAAACACCTACACACAATGGAAAAGACGTTTGTAAATCATTTGAAAATCCCGGGAGAAGATAAACGCTCTGTAGGCAAGTCTGTTTTGTAAACCCCACTAAGCCGGCATTGCAAGAGAAAAAGAGCTGTCGACTGGTCATTTCTTTATAAGTAGATGTGAGACGACGACTCAACCTGGATGCCCGCCTGGATTTGGAACACTCCACTTACATATATTCCACGTTAGTTTAAGTTGCAATTGAGCTTCTACTTCCTAGCTGTTGCATGGACCGCTAGTACAAGGGGGGATATAAAGTTCCAAGAGCATACAATATCCTCCCTTCATTCTAACCCGGTCCCTCAGAACACCTTTAGTGAAATCGCGACGCCACTAAATTGTGTTAACGTTGACGGGGACTTCAGTACAGGCTATAGAATCAAAGTTTTCTCCTTTACTCTCACAAGCGTTCAGAGAGGGCGGAGATATCATCTCCTCCCAGGTAGCTATAAGCGAGCAACTTCAAGAGATAAAAGCCAGATAGCTAGTTGAAAGGTTTTAGAGAGAAATCAATTTCTTGAGTGTTAAAGATAAGTTGCATCTAAAAATAATGATGGATCCTGTAAGTCGGATGTAAAAATAACGAAATGAGAGCGGATCAGCAAGTGCGCTTTAGACCTGGTAAGCAGAGGCATGGATCAAGTGTCAGCGTAGAAGGAGTTCGTTGAGAAAGCTCTAGAGAAGGGCAAGATGTATGGTAAATTTATGTATTTGAAAAAAGCCAATGGTTGTGGGGATAGTGTACCATTATTCCGAGTTTTAAGAACGTATGGGATATGTAAAGTGTTGGATGGTGTGAGTTTAATATATGCGTGGTAAGGTGTGCATTCCTTTTTAAAATTGCCTCAGTGAGAGATTAGGTGAATGGAGAAATGCAATGCATCGTTATAATTATATCAACCCAGCTGTTTAATTTTCGTATAGTTATTTATGTTGTGGTAAAAGAAGTGTGAGGAAAAATAAAGGTCAAAATAAAGATGATGTAAGAATGGTGAAGGATCGGCGCTGTATATGTTGTTTCATGCTTAATGGTAGTTTGATGTACAAAAGCTATCAAGAGCTTATGGTCGTACTGACTTTTGAGTATTGGAATGGGACTATTGTGTGACAAAAGTCGGCAAATTAGGGAGTATGAGCAGTGCAAAAAGACCAATTGAGTTAGATTTTGAATGTAAGAATGGGAGATAAGAGTAAGAAAAGATGAGGGAAGAATTATATTTGTTGTTACCTGGAGCGCCAGGCCCCAATATTACAGTCTATCTGACCTGGTCTGCTATAAAAGGTTGTTGGGTAGAGTTTGATTCCTTAGATCCTCAGCCTACATCTCCAGGTTCACAACCTCGCGAACCGGCTGCTCAATTTCGGCTATTGAAGATAGCACCCAAGATGGATGCCGTTTCTTGAAATCTCCGTATCTTGGTCAATATTGATCCGAGGTGAAGATATATAATATGTTTATTTCTGGGTTTTGGGGATCTTAGAATTCATTAAAATGCATTCAGATACTGTATAGGCCACATTTATAATATATTAGGCATATTGGGTATTTTTAGGCTCAATTATTGCAAGAAACAAATATTTTAATTGTGTATGATTTGTTAATTTTTACAATAAAAAGTATATAACCATATCAATTACTTTGTTTTCTATTAAATTATTAGTTTTGGGATGTTCAGGAACGGCATTGGCATGATTTTAATTGGGTTTTTTTTCAGATCATGAAGAAAATGACCTCAAGTAAAAGAACATAAGATGAATTATTTTGTGTGCGGTGCGTTAAGAAAAGACAAAGGGTGATGAAGAAACAACTATCTATGATATCTGTATAATTTGTCGGGCCTCACCTAAAGGCTTAAGATTATAAAAGGTACAAGCAACCACTGTTCATAAATTGAAAAATGCAATCGCAATCAGAAAAGACGCTACAGCAATTCGCTTGGAGAATGCGGTGAAAGTTACAGATTGGTTGTTAGAGAATGTTCCCAAATTTCATGAGTTGTTACAAAGTAAGCAATCTGGTTCTTCATCTGAATCTAGACCACCAACACCCAGCGTCCCTAATGAATCTACTTCTAGTCATGCCATGAGATCAGGAACTGAGCCCTATCGTGCTAAGAAATGTTGTGTGATATGTGGTAATAAATGGTTCCGAGGTAAAAGACCAGATTGTAAAGTTACTAACGAGAACAGTCATGAGATAATAATCAAAGTTCATTCATGGGATCAAGATCCCTCTACTATGGTCGTGCCTTTCAAGAATGTCCAATCAGTTGTTCTAACAGGAGGAACTGTGTCCAACGTTCATGAGCTTGAATCAACACAGGAAGAAGCGGACACCAGAATCATTCTCCACACCATCTTCTCTGTGAACAAGGATGCAGCTGAATGTGTTATTGAGCCTGCCAATGACACTGATGTTATAACTCTATTCATCTATTATTATTCATCAACACTGATGACAAAGCTTGAAGAGCTCTGGGTCAGAACTGGGCCATTGCGTTATTTTCCAATTAAAGAAATTGTCAAATCCCTTTAGCCATCACAATGCAAATTGCTGCCATTTCTACATAGATACAGTGAAAGGGATACTACAAGCCATCCTTACTTCACTAGCAAAAGAGGATGGTTCACTGTGTCTACCAAAGTCAAGACCAGTGCGCTTGAAGCATTTGGTGAAAAGGACAGTTTAATATTACGGATGACTTGATCAACCAAGCTTGAGATCTTATGATTACGACTCATGTAATAAGTAATAACACCCCAGGGATGTTATTCTCAGATGCTAGGGCTAAATAAATTCCTCAAGAACAAGGCGACTTTACTGAAATTGTTGTCTCCTACAGAAAATCTCTTGTTGTTGTATCTGAGGCGCGCCATGTATGCTACTATCATCGGTAAAACAACACATGTAGCTAAGCCTAACTATAAAAAATATTGAAGACTATGGTTATGGCCTCAAAGATAAAGAAGTGCTTCTACCAGTTCCTATGACTAAACCATCTTGGCCACAGTACTTGTTGCAGACAGTGTCATGTGAAGGCAAAAGGGTTGCTTCAGAAACTGTTCTTGTGCCAGAAAGAAAGTTCTTGCTTCATTGGCTGTAAATACCAAGGGTTACCAGATAGATGTTCAAGGGCCAAATACTTTGAACATTCTGAAGAATCAGAATCAAATGGCTGAATAGTTTGCCGGTATGCTGCCACATACCAGAAGCTTTTTTCAATTATTTGGGTTGTTTATGAAAGAAAAAAACATTGTATGTGAGTGATCTCGTGAGACCATCAATTTCTGGATATTTAAGACAAATCTGTTTTTACTCCATATATAGTCTTCTTCTCAATAATTCCTTATTTATTTATAGAATTAAGAAAGAGGAGTAAATAAAATTTAATATAATGTTAACTCTATTTTCTTAAATGACTGGTAGGAATACTAAAACACTTAAAGATAACACTAAATTATGTATATAATGGTCCAGTATTGATATTGATGTTCATAATGGTCCAGTATTAATATGTAAATAAGTATTAAGGATTGAAAACCTTTAGAAGTTGCCTGGTATAGTGGGTGCTCTTCAATTTTTACTTTGTTTGTTTATGATTGTTGTATATATTCTGTTCATTGTGTGTGGTGTCAAACAGCTATCAAATAAGATAAAACTAATACTATAATACGTTTTGGACAGTTTGATGGGTTTGCCTTGCCCAATGGGCGAGATTATTCTGACATTCAGATGAGTTGCCTTTGGTGATGGCCAAATGTTTCAGACAATTAGATGGGTTGCTTTTGGTAATGGGTGAAAAGCTATAGACAATTCGATGGGTTGACTTTAGGCAAGGGGCAAGATTATTCGAGCATTTGGGAATTTCCTTGGTCATTGAGGATGATGCTTTAGACAATTTGATGAGTTACCTTGGCCAATGGATGAGATGCTTATCTAGATTGGATAAGTTGCCTTTTTGGCAATGAACAAAAGATTTCAGACAATTAGATAAGTTACCTTGGCAATGGGCAAGATGCTTCAGCAACTGGATTGGTTTGCTTTGGCCAATGGAAGTGATGCTTCTAAAAATTCAGATGGTTTCCCCTTCGGTAATGTGCGAGATGATTCAAACAATTGGATTGAAAATATATATATATAAAAAATATATATATATATATAATATAATATATATATATATATATATATATATATATATATATATATATATATATATATATATATATATATATATATATAAATAAATTCTTGCAATAACCACAACGCTAAATTGAATTCAGCAATTAAAAAACAAAATGATAAGAAAATCGATCTTTCGAGACTGTAACAAACTTCTCCCCTTTAGGTGAATCTTGACACAACTGAAGGAAATGAAAAAAGATATATAATAACCTAATAGCAAGAAAACCGAACGCGCTCACTTAATCCTTTTATTTATTTCCTTTGTTTTTCTGCCACCCCTTTTTATATCCTTTCTTTTCTGTGAAAATGGTTACGTTTTTACAGAGGGGTCAACGAAGAGTGCGAAAACAAACTTTGAAACCAAGCTCGGCGAAAATCAATACACGAATAGCACTCGAAGCTCGCTCATGACGGATCCCCCCTCCCTCAATAAAACAGGTATTTAGAAAAGTTCTACATAATCTTGAGGGCAAATTATAAATTAAATTTAAGGGTACGCCTAAAATGTTTAATTTATTAATACATTATTTTTTCGGACCATCTGAAGATAAATAACTCCAAATCTTCATGATGAAGGGCACAATTTTTCCCAACTGAAGACAAAAGAGCGCAAGATTCCTCATATCGAAATAAAACGAAAAAAAGGGTGTGAGGTAAAAAAATGATGCCCACCCAAAAGAAATGTAGGTTAAGATTTAGCAAACCCAATATCATTGTTCTGCGCAATTCTTGCCAGCAAACCGTAAGGCCACAGGGGCACGGCTTTCCCTTCTGATTTTAAGGAAGTTAAACCGCATGTGATGTGTTTAGTCGCCGGATGTAGTATGATTCGGTCCGCCTTGACAGCGGTTGTCTTAGCCTGTATGTACATAGATACCCCTGGGTTGGTTCACATGTTAAAATGTGAAGACATTTTGAAACTGATCATAAACTCTGTAGACTTGGGATCAATGTTCTAATTGATGAATCTTGTTTTTCCTCAAACAAAAGCACCATCGAGGACCGTCCTGAAATGAAAATTTGGGTGTTTGGTTTAGCTAGAATATATTAATATATCACCAGAAAATTCCAATATAGGAGAATAGTGAAACACAGAGAGCAAATATTCAGTTTTTCCAATAATGGAATGAATAATGAAAGAAGGATTTATGTCAATCACTCTTTTGGACTCTGATAATCCACAGACAAGAATCCATAAGCAACCTGGTGAATATTATTTGATAAATCATAAAGCAAAAGTAAAGAATAGGCGAGCAAGCAAAGGTGAGTTTGAACTAGGTCATGTTAATCAATTTCTGTGGTACATCAAATTATTTCTCAATTTCTTTCCACTATATTATTATGTTTATTTTTATTTCCTTTGTTTATATTTACATTGACTTTCCTAATATTGACTTAGATGTTTCATATGGCACCATTCAAGAACTTGTAGCTTCCGCAAGGCACCTCTCTATCGTGTAGGAAAAGGTCTGAGAGAAGAGGTGCGATTTCGGAGCCTGTTTGAAAGCTTCAGACAAGGAAAAGGAGCAAATGCTAAGAAGGAGTTCATTCCACAGTTTTGAAGAATAGGTCACCTGCTTAGACAATATATATATATATATATATATATATATATATATATATATATATATATATATATATATATATATATATATATATATATATATATATATATAAAGTTATATATACATATATCCTTTAATGTACCTACGCGTCCTTCGCTACGTACAAGTACTTTCACTTCGTAAGAGTAACCGTTCATTACGAGGTATAAGAGTGCGATTTACTAGAGGGCCGATAGCGTTTAATGAGTTTACCAAGTTGCAGTTTAAAGGTGTATTTAAAGAGTGAAAACCAAAATATAATTTTAATAAGTCACTAGTTAATATATATACATACGGGAATATACCGGTAATTTAAATAAATGATAACTGACAGAATACAGATAAATGGGCCTTCTGGGAACGTTAATACCTCGTTAATCTGTTTTAAATAGAATATTATAAAAATCAGTTAGACGGAGGGAGTATTTAGTCGTCGGAAAGTGGGTCAATTAACGAGAGGTACAAAACAGGGGTCATTTGACCTTAATGGGGTTAACTCGAAGAAGGGGAATCCTTTAGCGAGTCGGTGTGGGGAAATGGAAAAAGTCAATGGACGTGAGATTCGGCCGCTATCTTGACGGTGACGAGGATGAAAGGAGGGGGGGACCAGAAGACGAGTTCACGATCCTCCTTGAAGAAGGACGATGGCACCTCTGTCCAGAGGAGCGCAACCTCCAAAAATCAAGACTCTGACGCAGCTCGGCGCGAAGTCTCACACGGGAAACTGGAGATCCTTGAAGGAGGGTGGGGGTCCAGATGACATGAGAGGAATCTCACCCAATCGTTCGAGAACGAAAACAATTCGAGGCTTGTTCTGAATAGAGTAAAGGTTCACAAAGAGATGAGTTTGCCTGGTGAGATCCAACCTCGATGGTATTTGCGAATAATAGGGACTTGGGAAAACAGGTATATGATCTTAACCGAAGGCGATGGGTTCGCAAACTCAATATGGCAATATTCAAAAACCTAGGGTATTTATATGACTGCCATTTTTGAGGTTTCTCCTCGTTGACAGACTCAGACGCCTGGCTGAACCCTTCCTGCGGCTAGAGGGATTAGCGTTTGTCAGCTTACCTAAGTCTTAATGACTTTTACGATATGGGCGGGAAACTTTCGGCTAGCAGCCTCCAAACTGAGGAGATTAGCGTTTCCTTGGTGGGATAAAAGCTTTTAGCACGCCCAACTTAATTAACTGCGCCTGTGAGGCAGCTAACGGGTATTCAGATTCTTTCTTCCTTTTTTTTTCTTTGGGTTGCGAGGTTTGTCCATGTGGAGTTAAACTTAGTAGACAGAGAGAAGGAAGGAATTCATGGATCAAATTTAGGGGATATTCTTCTTTGGCTTCCCTTTCCCTAAAAGCAGATTAGGCGCAACTACAGAAAAGGCATGGTCACCCATGCAAAGGAGGAGAATGCGAAGAACCGAAAGCAAGAGTACACTTCCATAGCAAATGGTTTTTTGTTGTTTCGACACAGCCAGAAAGGAGGATAAAGGTTAAGTAGGGGGGTGGTTATATGATTTTGAATGTGGGAAGGAGGACTTCAAAAGTATTTGGAAATTTGATGGGCTCCTAGTTCACTTCAAAGAACAGGGGTAGGGCACAAGAGAGCCGATCTTGACAGAAGAGAACTCGAGCCGCAAAATGCAGGGTAAGTAGAACGGGACGAATTCTAGCGCTGTGAGCTCCAGTGAGAAGAGAGTTTTAGTAATAAAGGCGGGGGAAATACAAGTGGGATGGCTATATCAAAACTGTTTAAGGTCAAATTTGGGCCTGATACGACTGAGGTTACGGAAAAAGCAGAGACGATTTGCTGATATTATTCACATGTGATTCGAAATCGATTTAACTTTCAAAAGACAATATTGAGGAATCCAGATTGAGAGAGGGGTAAGAGCTAAATTAATAGGGCGTGGGACATCAGCTGAGGTACCCATCAAATGAACCTCAGATTAGTCATGGTTGATTTTGAGAAAGAGGTTCGATAGTCATTCATCAGTAATCGAGTCGAATGCGGATAAATAATTCGTGGCGGTCATGGCGAACGAGTTTGGGGATGAGGAGAGAGATATTTGTCTGTCACCAGAATACAAATGGAAGGATAGACCTAGGTGAAACAGAACAAGGCTAAAATCAAGGAGGTAAATATGAAGAATGAGCTGTCCAAGAACAGACCATGAGAAACACCATAGGATGCAGTAACTGCAGTTCCGAAGACGCCCATGGAGTCAAGAAGGGGGTAGCAAGTCAAGGCAGTGGTTAACCGTGTCTAAGAGATCGAGATGCACTAAAATTGAAGGCATCGCAGGGAAGCCTATTCAGATCCGGTGTTCGGTCCCTATGGTGATCAGTAGCCGCCTTCACACTGTGTAGGGCATGCCTGGTGGCCGCGCTTCAACCACACCAAGCAAGTGACTGTAAACAATAAATGAATTTAACAGGCGTGCTCGATGCAGTCTGGATGTGGCTATTCATTGGTATACTAACTGTATACAATCACTGCATACCATCACTGCGTACTATCCCGTTTACCTTACAATGATCCGGTTCTTATTACTTAACCAACTGATAATACTGAGTGATCTGTAAAAGAATGGTACCACACTCTATTCATGCCTAGCCCAAGATAGTAGTGAGTCTTTACCTGACCTGGGATCGAGACTATCACCGCTTTTATCATCTTCAGACAAGCCACTCGAATTTTTCACTCTTGAAGAAGATCGACACAAACTTTACTCGACTCAAGCTTATCGATCCCTAAATCAAGGTCAACAGACCTAAATCGAGTGCTCTCAATTATTCTGACTTATGACCTTATGGCCCTATGACCTTACGACCTTCTAAACTTTTAACAAGTGGGGATATACGACCCATAGTTACTTTTCTTTTAATAATTCCACGACTAACCTTAGAAGGACCTTGATAATTATATCATTCTAAATAGAATGTAAATTAACATGAAGTGTTTCAAATTTCGTTAGAATCAGCCGAAAATTTATGATGAATTGGCCAAAAAAACTGATTAAGAAGTAAAATGGTTACCATTCGATCGCCCAACCTACGAACCGACATAGTATCCTATAGAAGTGCGTGCACGTGACTAATATAGCCTCTAACATCTTCATAAATCTCTATTCTTAATAAACTTACATCAAACGTACAAATGATTACATGCCTATCTCTATTTTAAATGGCAAGGAAAGATTTTAAATTATGTAAAAGAATTATATTTCTTTTTTATGCTGGTGGCTGATTACCTAAATAAATCCCTTTCAATACCTAGAAAAATCCCTTCGAAATACATCAATAAATCCCTTTCAATCTTATCACCATAGCAGAAAATTCTCTCTAAAGCAAAACAAACTTTTATTAATTACCTGAGCAATTTTTTCATTAGCTTAAAGGGCCGAGGCTCAATCGAGAACAAAAAATTTAACTAAAAGATAAGTCGAATTCGCCTTATTTTAAAAGGAAACTCACTTGAGGATATGACAACTTCGCCTTACTTTAAAAGGAAACTCACTTGAGGAAATGACAACTTGCCCTAATATGAGATGTGCGCAGGAAAGGTTTCCTGGGAGTGCAATTTTTTTTATCGCGGAAAAAGTAATCTGTTAAAGTAGAGAAGAAATGGTGAGATAAAAAACACGCAGAATGTTATATCTTAAGAGAATAGTATAATTGATTCATTCATTGATAATTAAATAAGAATAAAAATAAATATAAAAGAAAATCTTCAATTATGTTCAATAGGTGGCTGAGTCAGTTGTCAAAATATAAGAATTAAGTAAAAGGCATTTAAATGAGAACCTAATTAGAAAGTAACAAAGGAAATATCATTTAAACTTGATGATATGTGAAACAATAACTCAATGATAATATCTAATAACATTGTAGAAATTTAATCACATAAACCATAAATTTTCTAAAAAAATCTAATCAGTGGGAGAGCCCTCATACTGTACTAGTGGAGTGGTAAAGTCGTAAAACCGCTTGCATTCCTTTATGTTATAAATTGAAATGCCACTACAAAGAGCAAACGTAATCCTGAAGGAAGTTTTAAGCCAGATACTGTGGGTGAGACGTTAGGTTTAACCATACCCATGAGGATGACTACTAGAATTTCACCCGGAAAATTGCACGAATAAAGTAAAGCTAAATTTCAAAATTCCTCAATTCAATCTTTTTTATAACTTTAAATTCAAAATTGAACTGTGATAGTTGAGACAAAATATCAAATTGTCTAAACTTGAATTTTTTCACTTTTCGTATCCATCAAATTTTAGCGCAGTGTGGAGTAGTGTTATTCGACAGTGAAAATATAGTGGGAAATTTGGTCAAGATTGTTTGGCGCCGACTTATTTGTGATGATTTTAGCGTTGATCGCTTGACGCTAAGTAAACAACAATGAATCCTCAAATCTCGGTTGATGTATTCGCCAGGTGAATCAAGCGTTAAAGGAAGTTGAGCAAATATTGGAGGAAGTAAGTCTATTTTTCTTCAAATTTTTTCGCCCTTGTCTTGAGGTTAATATTGAGAGACTCTAATCCTAGCTTTTAAAGTAGACTTATCTAACTTCTTTGTTATCGTTTCTTTGTATTTTAATTAACTAAAGAGTTTTGTTTTATATTTTCTTGAATTTCAGCTATTTTAACCTGGTTTCGCTGTTGATTGGGATGCAAAGTTACACGAGTACTTCCCTTTCTATTGCCGAGAAATATTTTTCTCATGTTAACCCCATTAGGCTATGTAGTAGATTTAGTATTATTGTTTATTTGTTATTATTATTTTTGTTGTGTGATTTTTATAGCCTGCAAATCTGTTTCTGGAGATTGGGACTACTGTAAATTTTCTTCTACAAGTTCTTATTCTCCAATCCCTTTCGTAGTTGTTGCTAATTTCTAATGCCTTTTTCCTAGCCTGTAATCACTCGTTTCAGAATGGGTTGACGACGAGCTGGCTTATGTCGTTCGTGAATTGTACGTAAATGTAATTAGCCATTATTAATTTTTGCACGTCCCCGGTATAGATTGACTTCAAAGTGGGGCTGAGGCGGCGATCTTGTGTCGGACAGATTTAGTTAGAATTCGAGTCCTTTGAAATCGTTCATCTCCACGTATGCTTTTCTCTTTGTCATATAATTCGAGATAATTCTCTCCAGAATGCTTTTTGCCTGCTTATTTAAGAGTTTGTATCACATGACTTTCACTCAGACTTCGTCAGTGACTTTCTCTACATCTCTTAGAACCAGTTCAATGGACTTCTCCCCTGCATTTGTCTTGGTTATTTTTCTATTATTATGGCAGAGCCTTCGTGGTTTCTCTTCTTTTCCTAAATCCGAACTGATAATCATTATATAGATAAATTTTGTGATAATTTTTGAATACTTTGCCAATGAAATTCGATAGTTACATAGTCACGCGTCAGTTGAGTTGAATAAATGGCTTTCTTTCAGGGCGAAAATCATTTTTGCCATCATGTATTGGTTTGGCAAGTATCTGGTTAGCATCAACTTAATTGAACATTTGCTTATATATGTAGTTATCCTTGAATTAGCTGAGGTTTATATTTCTTTCGTTGTATTATTGTGACCGGTACTCAGAATTTCTTTCCGCTCGTGTTTTATCGTTTACACTGTGGACATTTTTCAATATTTTTTTCAAAGTAAGTTTGGACCGTTTCGTCTATATCTGGATTGAAGTGTTCGGCCTCCTCTGGTGATATGGACAAAACAGAATTGCAGTGGAGGTAAAAA
Organism: Ceratothoa steindachneri; assembly: GCA_963969495.1. NCBI lineage: Eukaryota > Metazoa > Arthropoda > Malacostraca > Isopoda > Cymothoidae > Ceratothoa > Ceratothoa steindachneri. Next base: position 93,954,403 of record OZ018330.1, read on the forward strand.
ATTTATCTCATCTGTTGTAACTAGTGCGGTAGCCGTTTGTCTTGCAGCGGTAGGTGGATTTATAGCTACTTGGTAGCCTGTGGTACTATTATTGGCATCATTTCTGTTTAAATTCTTACGGCAAAGAATGTCTCATCTAGGTTGTTTATTTCGGTATAATCTAGGCCCTTTTTCTTGTTGTGGCGGCCTCGTCAAAAACCTTAGTTAAAGGGTCATCATTAATAAAGGTGTCATTAAACAGTTTTTTATTTCTTCCTTCTGAATTCACTCAGTGTTTTAATATTAATATTTTATCTAAGTCGGTCTCTCTGAATATTTTTCCTAATGTTCTTATGGTGATCCTGCATTGTGTATGTATTTACAGTAAGCTGAGCTCTCTCTTCCTACCATCTTCCATTCTTTATTTAATTTGATGTTCTTAGTTGCCTTTAGCATTCGGACGAATTGATCGTTTGTTAGTTAGTAATACGTTGCTGAATTTTCTAAGCGTATTTTGTCATGAAGTAGAAGTTATTGTATCACGTTCTTATCTTTTTTTTGTGTTTTTCCTTTAAAATTCCATTTTCATTTGCTTTCTTTCAATTTTTCGATTATTTCCTTCCATTATTCACTCATGTGAGGGTAATGTTACGTTCACTTATATATTTCAGTTGATGTCTGATGCGGTCATGATATTCTGATTTTTCTTCATCCTCTTTCATTTTTTTTGGAGTTGCTTCATTGTTACTTATTTCTTCCTCGTTTGTGCCCTCCTGACTAGTTACTCTTTTTCTTAGAGAGATTTGCAGGATTTCAGATAAAAGGGTCTTCTCTGGTATCCACATTTTCTCCATCCAGCTCTCATCTGTATTAGTATTGAGGGTTGTTGCAAAGATGCTTGGTTTCGCTATATTCACGTCGTGAAATATAAGATGCACCTCACAATTTCGGCCGATGGGCCTTAGGGTACTCTTCTATGAGTTTGAGCTTTGTTCATCAGTTTGACTGCTGCTCTTGGCACTTTCGCATAAGTTGAAATAACTTTCCTTTCCTTTTCCTCTTTTGATTCCCGTTCCTTTCTATCCGTGATTTCTCTCCTTTTGGATATTTCATTGCCATAATTCAGCCTGGTCCCTTGCACTATAGATATATATATATATTTTTGTTATTTCTTTACAGTCTCTTCATTCGTGTTCTTTTTGTCCCCATTTCGAAAGTATCGTCTTTTTCGGTACATATAATACATGAAATATATTTGGATGTTAATATGTTTCTTGCATTCCATGTGCTCGGTCCCTCATGTTGAACCGAAGTGTTCCTCTTTGCGTAATTTGGGCTGCTGTTTCCCTCGTGGATTACACTCTCTTGTGTGGTGTCTTCGTTAATTAAATTAATGTTCTCTGATGGTTATTTTCTATTTTATCTTTCATTTCTTATATTTTCTGCAATCCTACCTATATATATACTTTACTGATTATCACCCTTCTGTTTGCAGTTAACTGGAGGATCAAGTCTATCTTTTTTAGTTGCTCCATTTCTTTCACAGCCTTGCCTATCACGATGTAGCCAAAATGGATGGCAATTGGTCTGTTGGGTGTATTGCTAAATATTTGATAGTAGACGTGCGCGCGAAGACTAGGAAAATGCTATGATTTTACTACAGTATATGTTTAAGAGTGGAGAAAGGAAAATGCATGTACAAAAGCAGGATAAGTTTGTAGTTACAGTCAAGTTATAAAAACAAATTATGATTATACGTATAAAAGATGTGAGCATGCTGAGTTTATAACCATTAGTGTGTGAGTGGAATGAGATTTGCAATAAGACTACTAGGTGAGGAGTCAATGCATAAACAATATAAAGTGCAGGATGGGTCGAAGGATCTGGATAAAGGCGTGTAGAAAAGAAAGCATTATGGATGTCAGTTTCTAAGATGGTTTTAAGCACGTAGTAAATTATTCGATATTAGAAAGTAAGTTGCACCATTCGATCTGTGCACTCTCACGACTTCCTCTCTAACCATAATGAAATGCGCATAATATCTGAAGGATCATCGCTAATGAATATAAATTGACCAGCGGCCGATCGTCATTGGGAATGAAGATGTCCGCGTAGTATTGTTTTTTTTTTTACATCAACTAACAATCGTGGAACAATTCGTTACCTTAGGGTGTGGGCACCCCTAACTCACGTCACAGATATGTGAATAAGAGAAAGAACAGAAGAAAGAGTGAATATGATATGTCATGCTGTAAGGCGGTAAAGATCATTAATAACAACATTTTTATAGTGTTTACTATACAATAGGTTTTGCTAATCGGTAGGGCAAAAAAGAGGAAGGAGGATGGCTGTTTGTGGGGGTGTTAGGACAAGTTATGATAAGTCAGGACCTGCAGCCGAACGCACCTGCATCGGTTATTTAAGAAGCAGTAGCTGATACCAGATCGTCAATCACAAATTTTTCAACAATGGAGAAGGTTGAGCACCGCGCAGTGATTAAATTTTGACCAAATAAGACAAGAATGCAAAAGAGATCCATGAACGCATGGTTGCAGTGTACCCTGACACCGCTCCTTCCTATGCAACCATTGTTCGATGGAATAGGAAGTTCTGCCATGGTCGTGAGTCCCTTGAAGATAAATGACCCCCGTCCAGGACGCCCGTCAGACGTGACCAACGTGGACAATGTGGCCCGTGTGGAGAGAATGATCCTCAAAAATCGATGGGTGAAGGTTGAAGAAATCGAGCGAGAACTTGGAATATCATATGGAAGTGTTATCAACATCATCCACGACAATTTGGCCATGACCAAGGTCTCTGCCCGTTGGGTTCCTAGAAACCTCACGCCCCGTGATCGACTTCAACGTCGTCAAAGCCCACAAGGCCAGAATTGCACAAGCTGCCCTGTGCGAGTGCGGATTCAAGGAGCTCAACCATTTCCCCTACAGTCCAGATGTGGCCCTTAGCGACTTCTTTTTATTCCGCCAGCTCAAGGTTGCACTGCGTGTACACTGGTTTGGGGACGATGAAGATGTCCAGCTCGCCGTTCAGGAGTGGATTGAACAGCAGTCGGGAGATTTCTGGTGTCCGGAATTCGAAGCCTCAGGGACAAGTGGCGCAAGTGAATTGAAGTCGAGGGTAGTTATATTGAAAAATAATAAAACACTTTTCCCCATATCTCGTTTTCTTATATCCGAATTGCAAAACTTATTGACCGCCCCTCGTACCTTTGTCCGGAAAGTTAATTTTCTATGTTTTTTTTCATGTTTTTACCCGGTGTAATCCTGTTTAATTGTTTTGTTTATATTTTGTATGAACCTTTCTTGAAATCAGAAATCCAGCTCCGTAAACACTAGAATAGTGGGGCCTACGGCTTAACCAGTTAGAGTGCAATATATTTATTTTGAAAGTAAGGTTGCATTCTCATGGAAAATGGGCGGAAGCATTTAATCTGAGAGGTTGTTGTGTTAAGGATATGGATGTGAAGGCCCTCGCCATGTTTGTTTAATATAGTTAAGCATAAAGTGCTGAGTCAATTTACATAGAATGGTAATGAAAGAAAATGACGTGAGCTTGAATTCAAATAGTGAAAGATGATTGATATTTTTGTTGGTGGTTTTGAAATGTTGAATGGTTTGAGCGATTGAGAGTGAGATGATTCTGAAATTATGATCATATCCATTGACATGGTATGGGTGAGTAGGTGGATAAGAGTAAATGCACTAAAAAGAAGGCAATGAGTGAGATTGGCACATAAGCTGAAGGTTGCGATCAGAAGCTTTATAATGGTAGGGATTTATGATGGAAAATTATCGTTGATTTGAAAGATAATGAACTACAATAACATAAATTATATAATAAATAAACGATCATCGGAACCATTGTTGATAAAAAATCTTGCCACGAAGCAAAAAGAACAATCACTCCATTATTAAGATACTTCATTCCACTAACACTTTTATAGTATTTTTTTTACTTTCCTTTAATTTGTTTGGAGTAGCAATTTATTTTTATTTATTTCGTTCTAAATATTGTCTAGCTTTCTGTCTCTTCTAATTTATTGAACAAAATTCAGCAGTTGCCTATGATTTGCATCAAGGCTAAATTTTGTGTGCGAACCTTTGTAGAGCGCCGAAAGTGTTAATTACAAGTAAGCATAGCCACTAGGAAGTGCTTCAATGAAGCACCCACGGCATTATTCAATGTCTTATTGAGTTCCTTCCGATCGTTCCGCCTCATCTTTAAGCAAGACAGACTTAGTACCCATAAAATTCCTGTACCATCTGTTCAAGAGATTAGGCGTTTTTTTTAAACATCGAAAGCTTAAGAAAGAAAATTTGAGAAATAGAGACGGAGAAAATCGCGAAAATTAATTTTAACCGTTATATGGAAAATGAATAGAGGAGTAGGATTCGAACCGGCGTCCTCAAGCGCTCATCGCTATTGTGACCATGACGCTCATCGACTGAGCCACCATCCTCAACCCACAAAAAGGTTGATACAAGAAGCCTTTTGAATAACGAAATGTAGGTTTTTTTAATCCATTTTTCATAAAACGGTTAAAATTAATTTTCACGATTTTCTCCGTCTCTATATCTCAAATTTTCTTTCTTAAGCTTTCAATGGTTACCTTCCTTAGTGTTGTGATGCAAATTTTCATTTCTTTGGGACTATAAATGCATATATATATGGAAAACTCACAAAGTATCGCGTGAGTAAGCAATAAAATAAATGCAACAAAGCCCTCAGGGAAAATTAATACAAGGATTCCAACTACATTCGAACTATATTTCAAGTTTTTTATCAAGGAATAACAGAAGTATTGAAAATTGTAATATTTATAAGGATGATAGAGAGGAGGGGAAACGGAATGCCCACAAAAAAGCAAAAAACCAATCAACAAAATGCATTAATATGAAATAGAAACCTCAGGAGGAGCGAAGATAAAGACAAAATAAGATCAATAAATCAGGTAAATTCAAAAGACTAAAGGTTGACAAGACGATTAAAATAACGCTTTGGCAATTAAGGAGGGAGAAAAATCTTAACGAGAGATTAACCTCAGAGGTCAGGATCTAAAAACCAAGGTAGAATAAGTACAAATGTTCTAAAGACTTGACTCAAATGGAAATAAATACAGACAAAAATATAAGTCAACATAACTGCACACAAAATAAAATTAAATAGTTTATTAAGTTAATATAAATATTTAGTCTTAAATTAAAATATAGAATTACCTATACCCCCTAATTTATTCTTAGAATTAATCTCCCTCTGTACTTGGAATCCTCCTATTAATTTTACATGTGGGCTTTGTTGCAGATATATAAATATATATATATATATATATATATATATATATATATATATATAAAGGACAGTCCGAGCAGAGAATTTGATATACCTAACCTGAAATGGGTTCGGATTTAAAAATTTTGTGACGAAGGAAAACTGAAATAATATTGGAACAAAAGGGGAATAGTTAAATTTCCTTTGGTATGTAATTTCAAGAATTATCCGATATATTACAAATAAATTTTAAAATTTTAACCTGCGATTAATTCCGTGTGCCTGATATATATATATATATATATATATATATATATATATATATATATATATATATATATATATATATATATATGGATTTTTAATGGGGTTTTTTTCTGGAGCATTTCGTGATCTGACTATGGGACGGATAGCATTCAGAGTTAAATTTTAGTTTAGCAAAACTCATGTGACATGGAGGCCTTGAAGCAATCTGTATATTGGAGATAAGTCAGTTACTTGCATCATGATGATACGCGCCGGGTATCAAACTGCTGTCATCATGATTTGTGCTCAGAGAGAGATGGGGCTTGGAGTGACCACCATGAAGATGGCCTTGAATCATGACCTTCGCTACCACTCGGAGAAGAGGCACATTGGACATATCCTGAGGGCCAATAACAATGAGAATCGCTTGACGAAATCAAAGAAGCTCCTGAACAAGCTGGAGCATCCTGTTGTTCCGGGAAAGATCTCCATCTTCTCAATGATAAGAATTTCTCCCAAGAATAGTTGCAAAACAATCAGAACAACAGCTGGCTTGCTTATATTCCATGCCACGTTCCACCAATTTTTCCCAAATTGTGATGGTCTCTGGGTGTGTCTTCCGTTGGGGTGTCGAAATGCCCCTCCACATCTTTAAGCAGACTTTTTGGCTAAATTCAGGCGTCTGTGTAGACCTGCTGGATATTGTGGTCAAACCATGGCTGGAGATGTTTTTTGCTGTAAGGACATACCTCCGGAAGGAGTCAGAAGAGGTTGGTCGGAGAATTTCTATGACTTCATTCTCGGGACCACTAACTAGAGCCTCCGATTATAATCTCAAGAATTACTATGTGTAGGGTGCGATTGATAGGGATACAATCCACTCTGCCTGCATCCCAAGGGCCGAGCTGGTGGCTAAGATCAATGGGGTGATCGAAGATATTCCCAAGGACACAGAGTGGAACGCAATTGACAAGATTCGAAGCCATCTTAAGGCCAGAATGGAAGCTGAAGGCGGGTATTTGAGTAAAGTGCTATGTTCCAGGCATAATCTAGTTGATATTTTTATAAAATTGAAGATACTTTTAATTTTGGTGGATATATTTCACGGGGGGAGCTTATGTAAACCGAAAAATTTAGCCCGAATACCCTGTATATATAAGGTGACTCTCAAAAGTATTAGACACACTCAACATATCGAAAATTATGGCTTTCTACTGCACTGAGAGAGGTGAAATTTATAAATAACTTGGAAAATACTTCTAAAATGTAGCAAGTCAAAGGTAATTGAAAAGGATTGAATATTAACATAATTATTAACAAAAACAACAAAACATCCGAATAACAAGTATTGGATACATAATAGCATTTAGTGTGAGATCATTGTTTTAATAAGGTTGCATTTCTCACGTCAGCTTGAAACCTCATTCGATCACAGAATATTCCATGTCACTTGAGCTGGTTGACTAGGGTGAATTCGTTACATCCTGGACATTTAGTGCGCTAATCAATAAGAGTGAGCTGGCATTTGCTATCCGCCATCCCTAAATATACTAGTTATCACACTCAGAGCCATCATTTTCAAATGGAAAGAACACCATGGTGTGGTTAAGCGGCGACAATTTGGACGTCCTCCTAAAATATTATAACATCATTTAAAGTTTGTTGACCATAAATTGAGGAAGAACCCATTCTCCAGCAAAGCTGAGATTCAGAAAGCTCTGCTGGAAGCAGAAACGGTAGTAAGTAAGAATACGATTAGCCGGACGCTCCGCCGAGTAGAGATTCATCCTAGAGCACCAAGAAAGATATCTATACTAAAGAAGAAACAAAACGAGGCACGCCTAGCTTTGCTAACCAACTCCTAATGAAGCCGATATGTTTTAAAATAGTATCATTTAGTCCAACCAAACTAAAATAAAACTTTATGGATGGAACGCATCGAGCCATGTTTAAAGGTAATAAAAAGGAATTCGATCGTTGCATTACAATCCAAAAAATAAAATTCGGTGGCAGCAAAATAAAGGTCACTCTATACGTCTGTTGTTGCAGAAATATGGTTACCAAAGGTCGCCATTCGAAGAATTCAATGCATTTATAAACACAGATTGAAGAAGTATAGATACTACTCTATTTAAGACCCTCGGGCGACTGATAAAATAAAAAAGTAATATAACAAAATAACAAAGGGAGAACTTGAGCACTCTCTGAATGTTTTTTTATCGTTGTTATTCCTTGAAATTTTTAACTCTTTATGTCTTGACGGTGTGGGCCTTCAGAGGATTTATTTTGGCAATCATTTTCATCTTCCAGCGAACGCCTATATATTCCCAGTCTTTAAATTAATCAGAGTAGTATTCCTTCAGAATCCGCCCAAGGAAAAGTACCGAAGACGTACCCCCTCCCGCCTGGAGAAGACCACAGGTCGTGGTGGTTAGCTGTCTCTACGTTGCTCCCGAGTGAGCCAATCCTGGAAAATATAGAAGGTATTCGGTGGCCTCTTTTAAAACGTCTGTGGAATCATCCACTGACGGCGCATATCCTCAAGCGATAGAACGCGGTGTTATACCGGCCCGCAGCTAGGGTATTATTTAAAACGACGGCGTCAGAATCGAAGGACGCGTCCAGAAGAAGCGCACAGTCTCAGTCCCACAGAAGTTTTACCCTCGAGTGTGTACAGGAGAATCTTTCCCCTTTGAGAATCTACTTGGAGAATCTTCCCCGGGCGTCTACTTGTGGTAACCTGCCCCCTCCCCCAAAAGAAAATAGTAAGATATTTACACCTTTCCTGTCCTCGTTGAGGCAGTGCGACGCACTACGACTAAGACTCGTCACGTAGTCTCCTCCCGAGTCATATAGGATAACTAAAGTAAATTATTGTGTCCCTAAGGCTAGGATTCCATTCGTAGTTTCTTCCTAAACCCTATTGGGTTAGTACTCGGAGTATTTAGCCCTTGCGGCATGAGTGATTATTGATAATTTTCCCATTGCTGAATTAATTAATAACTAGAGAGTGTAATTATTGGTATTATGTTTTTTTGGTAATTAAATATTATCTTTGCAATTTTTGTTTAAGTCCTTCAACCACCAAAGCCTAATTAAATAAGACAATTCACGGCAAACCATATTTAACGTAATCGAATAACAAAAAAACCCGCGCACTCAACGAAATTCAATTCCAATTATTATTTCGGACTGTCGTAGTCCTTCCCTGAACAAACGAAGGAATCGAGAAATAGTCGATAACTGCCTAATTCTACGACAGAGGGCATCTCTGCTTCGAAACTCTTCCATAGAGGGGTGAAGTTAGTGTGGATAAAAATGTGTCGAGGATACCCAACTCGACTAGACCAAAAAGGTCGCTACACGACTCTCGTAAAAGCGTCCTCACACCGTGGCAAAAGCACTTCTCGTCAAAAAGTTTGATCCATCAATCTGATGTTTGGGTAGTTTGGACTCTATATAATGATCCAAAGAGCTTGAAAAGGGCTTTTAATTAAAGAAAGGCCAGAGATTAGTGGTTACCACTAGAATGCGTTCTCGCGTCCAGCAAATTGCCAGTAATATACATGCCTCTTTTTCCTTCCCTCTCCCAAGGTGGAAATGTAGCAACGCCAGAATTTTAAAGTGAAATAAGCTCAAAGAGAAACTTCACCAATGAGCACCCTGTTAGACCTATGAAGTCTTGAATTTGGCCACACATACATATTAAGTACTGAAATAATATGTCATGTAGCAGTAATGAATAAAGCGAAATACTTATATATAATGTTAAATCACATTTTACCATGTATTAAGAAAAACGGGTGTAAAAAGGGCTAGTTATTAGTTGGAGTTTCCAACGCGAACACACATACATACAGAAGCGAGGAATCAATTGCTAGCCGAAATGTCTCAAAACAAGATAACGAAGCAGCCGGAACGGTGTCGATTTTGGCCAGCTAAAATTGACGTGAACCTACGAAACGAGAAAATCAACTTTGCTATCACCTTGCTATCAATGTCAGAACAAATGCACCCAAATGTGTCTACATTGACCCCCCCCCATCCCTTTGACTCCGCCCAGCAATCTCAACAAAGGAACCAACGAACATATTTTAACCTGTGAGGCTCCGTTTCGCGCTCCAATTAATGATAGCTAAGTCAGGCCCCCTTGAGGGAGCTTCGTAAAAAAAAGACAGTCAGAGAATTCCCAAACATTAAGAGAAAAATATAGTAACATCACTATTATTAGTAGGATACATTCATCCCCCTTGATTCCTGACTCATATTAATCATTTTGGCGTCACGAGTTCGTTCCTTGCCCTTAAATTTAGCCGTCTTTAGCCTAAATTATCTAACATAGAGGGATACTCACAACAATGCCGCATAAGACTCGATTAGCTTGCTTGCCTCAATTAAGTTCAACCTAATCCAAAAATAAAGCCTGCAAAACACTATTGTCCTTTCGAGTCCTTCCTTTGACCTAGTGGTAACCAACTTTTCTTTTGAAACCAGTCTATAAATGGATTCCCCGTAAGAACTCTGCGAGTAAGAGCAAAGACGACGGTGTGATTTCAACCGCTTTGTTCGGACAACCCTATAAATTAGTAACCTTGCCTAACGAATATAAACCCTCCATAAACTGGTGTCCTTATTAACTCCCCGAGTCCCTATAAACTGGTAATCCCTTCGACCGGACAGTGAACGTAACATAAGAATAAATATGGACTCATCGGACCGTCAACATGCAGGACAATGAGAGACGGAGATCGTGAATGCCATCACCATCAAGCCACCTCTCTCTAATGAGTCGGCACTTGCAGGTTGGACTAGGATTGTAGAAGTCCAATTTAATATATGAAGAATAAGTAAGTAGGAAACGAAATTCTATCACGTTCTAGCTTCACTACGTCCCGAAACTGTCGACCGACTTCTGTTACAGTCTCCTCTACCCATAATTACCAGCTTCTAAAAACCGGGGTAATCGGGCTCTTCGAGAGAACCAAACTGGAGCACTTCGAGAAGCCCATTACCTTCTCCATTCTCACTGGTCGACCTTCGACCAACTTGGAAGAACTGCAGAGGATTATGTGACAGGAAGAACTGCAGAGGACTGCTCTACGGGAAGAACTTATAAGTCGAAAATTTATTCAATACTGTCAGCTAATATCGCACCCATAATCCCTACCCAGAAGGACATAACACTGGCCCAGCTAGGAAAGTTTGCTGACGAACTAATGCCATTTTATAAGGCCCAGTGTCTTAATGTTAATAATAGCAGTGATACCATAGAACATAGTGCCACTTCTTTTCCAGATATGTGTATTGCCGATTTAAATCATAGAGGTAATAATCATGTAAATAATGTCCAATATACGTGAAGTGCGCGATCAGTGACTATAAGTGCGTAACCTAATGGAAACCGTTTTAATTTTGTATAGCGTAATAACGAATACAGTGCCAATATTATACCGATAGGACTGCGACCTCTTTGCAGGAACCCAAGACCTGTAGTATGCCGTTCCCTTTTGTATTTTGGGGAAATTCCGAAATTCTGCAAGCCTTGGTACAGATGACCAAAGAGAGGGGAACACGTTTAAATGCAACTGTCCTCCAGGCCATCTTCGCCAGCCCCTTCGGAAAACAAGCAAGGCATGTCATTGCGACTGCGACCGCTTGTATGATATCTGTATTCACCGTCGCTGCAACAGTAAATAAATTAAAGTGCGAATTTTAATTTCTACGGGAGGGAATGTGTTGATAATCCCCATTAAATTCGTACAAACAGGGGTATTACGCGAATCTAAGTTAACATTATAACGTCTAATGGGGGAAAATAAAAGTGCACGGCAAGGCACAATCCCTCGTATTCGCCGGTTATTTGTGGTCGCGGATATCACATCACCGTTAATAGGGATTAAATGTCTGAGTCATTTTAATGTTTCGGTGGAATGTGTGCGCCACGTCCTTGTCGATAAGCAAATTAAGCTCAAATCAGGAGGCAAACACTCCGGGGAGCCTGCGGTAGCATTAATCATTAATGACCTCCAGTACTTACTGCCCGGTTGCAAGGCCGTATTATTAAGTTATGAAGCCTTGTACAGCCCCATGCCATCCATCCCACCCCGCCATTGCTTAACTCCGTGAAGCACACAATTAAGACCAGCAGTGCACCACCGACATGCGCGCGACCAAGACCTCTTTCAATAGAGAAGCTGTAAGTTGCCAAAGCAACGTTCAAAACATTATCGATGAAAGGAGGCGTGCGCCCGTCAAATTCACCATGGGATTCGCCGTTTCATATGGTTCCGAAAAAGTCACCGGGTGAGTATAGTCTGTTTCGTGCTTACCATAAAATCCCCATGAACCCAACGGACTTAGAGAAGACTGCCGTGGTAACTGCGTTTGGTTTAGGGGAATATACAGAGTTACCTTTTGGCCTCCGGAATGGAAGTGGCACATTCCAACGACACATGGATAACCTGTTTCGGGGATTAGAGTTCGTTTTTGTATATATGGACGACATCCTAATATTTTTGGACAATCTTGACGACCATTTGAGTCATTTAGATCAAGTTTTAAAATCCTAGTCTTAAACATTCTACGGATATCCCTGGAGAAATGTGTCTACATTGAAGTACACATCATTTGAATCCTCCCAAAGGGTGAGGCTCTGTCTAGCCTTTGGATTAAAGATTGCAAAGTCTAGCCCCCTTATTGGAGCTTCGTATAAAGAAGACAGGCAGATAATTCCCAAACAGTAAGAGAGAAAAAGAGTAACATCACTTTATTTGTAAGATACATTCATCCCAACGGATTCCTGACTCATATTAATAACTTTGTCGTCACGAGTCCGTTCCTTGTCCTTGCATTTAGCTGTCCTCAACCCCAATTATCTAAGATAGATGGATACTCACAACAAAGCCGGGTAAGACTCGATTATCTACCTTGCCTCAATTAAGGTAGACCTAAGCCAAGATTAAACCCTGTGGTCTATGCATTTAACAAAGGCTGGGGGGCCATATTTTCCCTGGGATGAATGGAAAATTAATTAATATAGCAAGAATTAACCTCATATCCTCCCTACCTCATTTCTTCCTCGGAGTTATTATTTCCATCTTTAGTCGTCTATATTTGTCTTTCTGTCTATTAGTATGCAAAAGTGTTCTTGTTTAAGGTCCTGTAGCAATAACTGGCATGTAATTATCGTCTCAAATTACTTGTACATTGCCAAGGCCGATAATAGGAGCGCATGAGATGATAACGATATGTTCCTTAAGTCGGCCTTGCGAATAATCGTTATCCTGGATGAAGGAGTCATAACTATTCACTACACCTATATGAGACATAATACTTGTTTCCGAAGTTTGTTCGTAGCGGGAGAACTCTCTTGGAATCTTATACGTTCTTGTAAACAACATAGTTATTTTCGAAATCACTTTTTCCAAAATGGACGTAATTTCGTACCCAGAATTATTTGGATTTCGCTTGTCCAGGATATATTTCTTCAGGACCCCTCAAGGTTTGACGATAATCCGATCTTTTGGATCAACCTTTCGTCCCTATATTCAGCCGAGGCTTTTTAAATCAACCACCTTTGACAATTACACGCCTTACACAATTCTGTAATCAACAAGTTAATTAATTCCTCCCTCTTAGTCAATATAAAGGGTTCTTCCGCCTTAGCGATTTTAAGTCATAGAAAGAGCAACTGCTCTTTCGTGTGGCCATATTTTGTGTCTGTCTACATGCTCTAGTTTGCTAATTTATATTATTTTTCTTCATAATGCGTAGCCTGAGCGTCTGTTTGAATTTAAATGAGGTAATGCTTGTGATAATGTGTACCTCTCTTTATCTGTAACTATGTGCCCTAACTTTATCTCCCACTATTGGTACTTATCTTTGTCTGCCACTATGAGCGTTTCTGTTTATTTTCCTCTCTCTTTCTCTTTATCTATATATCTCTTAAACACAAATAGATGTCCTGCAGAGGAGAGATTTTGACCTTTCAATGGAACGGTGTATGTATTTCATTCCAGCCCCGAATTAGCGTGCGACAGTCTATGTAGAATTAGTCGATTATTAAAGGTTTCTGGAAAGGAAATGGAAGATCTTATGTTTACAATCAATTTAATTTTATATTTTCTTCTTTCTTACAAATTCAATTTACATTAAAAATATATTTACAAGATATTTACAGAGACTTGGAAAAGAATTGGTCGACACGAGTGCGATATTTATAAATAAAAAAATGGCACTTTAAGGTAAATATATTCTGGTGACGATATTCAAAGCATTCATTTTATTTACAGAAAATTAGTTAAATTTAATCGAAAAATACAAATAAAACTCTATCTCGACACCTTAAATCTAACAAAGATATGTCAACCTTAATATAGCTTTGATATAGCAAAGGTTTTGGTACGATATATTCTGGTATCATTATTCCCTTTCTCATCTGCCACATGAGAATATGTTTTCTATTCACCAGCGCTAAATCGGTGATTTACCTATTTAGGAATGACCTCTAGCACTTACTTCCGATGATTACTTCGTTGGTCAAATAAAGCATAGTGGAAAGTGATCTGTGGGTTTTCGAATCAAAAGCTTTTAAAAAAACCTTTCTCTAATAAGTGTTATTCTCGGACTATTTTTCGTCTTAGCTAAGCAATATTCTTATACCCATTTTGGGTGGAACTATTATTTTAGCAAAGAACTTAAGAATAATGTTTAAGTCTAATCAGAGCTGTGTATCTCGTATGAGGACATGGATTCTTGCGGACATTATCGTGAAATAAGAATTTGGAGCGGAATTTGGACAGAAATTTAGACACCTGTAGTGATCATATTAATACGTTTTTCCCCTCCCTACAAGACTTTTATTTCTATTCTGTTTGCTGGAGAAAATAATAAACTCCTTTAAGAAAATCGTGAGAAAAAAAAATTATTATTCGATATTTAAGGTGGCAGATCACTACATTATATAAGGTCAATACTATGTTACTTCATAGCCTTTCAATTGGAGTTTGTCTAAATATTCGTTAACTTTAATGACCGCTCTTGACTAGGTGACTACATTACAGGTAATGCTACTAAACGGAGCTCTCTCTCGACATCTTCCTTTCTAAGCACTCCGGTGAAGGATTGGCATCTTCTTCCCGGTAAAACTGTCCAGGCTTGAAACCATCATTGACAAACATAGGATGAGTTGCAATGGCTGGTGGAGGAAGTGAAGGAACTACTGGTGTAGTGTAGGCGGAGTTGCAAACTATAGAGGTAGGGCGAGTTCCCCTGGACAGAGTCGAGTAATGCGTGGAGGGAGACGAGGTGTAAGTGGAGTAACTAGGGCATGGGAAAGGGGGAGGAGAAATAACTGAAGAGTGAATGGGGCTGGATGGCTTCTTAAAACTTCGGTTATTGGAGGGGCCTCTCTGGAAAGCAGTATCATCACTGGATTTACCTGAAGTTTGTTCTAACACAGAAGGAAATGCCGTTATTTTGATGGAAGGTAAGTTCGAATTGAAGTTGCGTGGCAGGAATCCATTAACTGGTTTGGAAAAGCACTCTTGCTCTCTTTCCGGAATTGTACGGAAAGACTTTTGAGATGAATTCTCTGTTTTTTTCGAGGTTGAGGAATGGTTAGATATCGTTGAATACCCACTCAGAGAATCGGCCGAAGCCAGAGGGGCCAATCCTCGAAAACTACCATCTGAGTAGCGTTGGTTGATACTTCTTACGCTTGACAATTCCGTCTGGTTTCTTTCTATTCCGCAGCTACTGCTGGAGTCCCTGGAACCGTTGTTGAAGCCATTCAGTTGATTTTCCATTCCAGAAGATCCGCCCATTGATGACTTCAGGAGATGTTGTGTTTCCATATCGCTACGCATCTGGTGAGAAAGAGACAAACTTAAAAAGTTTTTAAAAAATCAGGTCTAAGAGGAAATTTAGAACTTCCAGCTCAAATGGCTGGCTAAAAGTCACTCATTCGTTTAGTTAAGTCTGTAATAATAAAAATAAAATACACAAGTTATAAATAGGCTCTCAAATGAGCTGTGAAAATGTGTTCATGCATATTTTTCTTTATTCCATGCCCTTGGTGGAATCGAAGTAAGCTAATTGGGTGGGTAGCGAAGTATAAAGAAGGAAAATTATTTTTAAAAAAAGAGTCCTAAATAAATGCGACCAAATAAGAGCACAATTAACATGCGTATATAACAATTGTTAAAATATTTAATCTTAATGTCATGTTGTCTCCTAAATTAAGGAGAGCAAGAAATCATTGAGGGTGAAACGCATGCATGTATTCAACAAACTCAATTTATATCAATAACACTGGCCTGTGTTTCAAAACTTTCTTTCGAAGTTCAATGGTTTTCTAACTGATTTAGGATCCCTTTTGCGTGCTGAATTCAAAAACATCATTCATTTTCTTTGGTCAGATCTGGTTTCTAAGTTACACTCGATTTTTATTACAGCATATTTTTCCCAAATGGCGCTATCATTCAAGCGTATATGGGGTTTGTTTTTGCCACAGCGGTTCATGGGTTACCTTAAATAACTAGTTATTCTTTCTCTTTACAGGTCTAGTTGTGCAGTACGATGGATCGGGAGTGTAAGAACTATCCTAACAAATTTTGTTTCATCCGCGGCCACGTGGTTCTTCCAGACCGTCAAGCGAAAATCATGGATTGTTGAAGAAGGCTTATTATGCTTATTTAGGAGTTAAACTAGGGGACCAGGATAAGGCATTTGCTCCCCATATCTGCTGCCAAACATATGTGGCGAACTTACGGGATTGGAGGAATAGGAAAAGAAAGAGTATGCCATTTTCTATCCCAATGGTGTGGAGAGAAGTGAAAGATCACGTTACCGACTACTACTTCTGCATGACAAATTTAGAAGGCATAAATCGCAAGAACAAGAACCATGTTCAATACTCTGATGTTCCTTCTGCCATAAATCCAATCCCCCATTGACCTGTTGTTCATGTTCCTGAGCTGGATATCATAATGGAATCTAGTTCTGATTCCGAATCTACTGACATGACTGATACAGGTGAGTGTGGTGCATACGAGCCAGAAGAGGACGACTGATCGGTGCGATTGACCCAAACCGAACTCAACGACTTGACACGAGACCTGAATATATCTTAGGAGTCTGCCCAGCTGCTGGGCAGCTGGGCAGACATCTACTTGCCCCAGGAACAACGTCCTATTGGTATTGGGAACGCGAGAGCGAATTCAGAAAATTCTTTATGTTCGATGAAGCGTCTTCACTGATCTACTGTAACAATATTGCTGAACTGATGAAATTAATGGGTATGAAGTATGTTACCATGGAATGGAGACTTTTTATTGACTCGTCTAACAGAAGTCTCAAGGCAGTTCTTCTGAATAACGGAAATAAGGTTTCATCAATCCCTGTTGGATGATACTCGGCTGAAATAAAAGAATCCCACAACAGCATGGAACGTCTGTTGTCTGCTCTCAATTATCAGGAACATAAATGGTTGATTTGTGGAGATCTTAAAGTTGTTGGACTTATCCTAGGACTTCATATTGCAGTGCAAGAGGTGAAATTCTGTGACCGTTGCAAGACTACCAATCGCGAAAGCATTTATCAAGAATGTTTTTGTTAATCATGATCTAAAGTTAGAGGATCGAAGGCGATCAGATACCGCCCTAGTTTTAACCATAAACTATGCCAACTAGCAATCCATTTTTGTACCATTAAAAGAGCAAAGCGGGATCCCCCGGGAAACCAAAGTTTCTAAGTCCCGGGGGGAGTATAGTTGCAAAAAGGTTGGTACACAAAGTATCCATGCTTTTTGTGCTTGTGGGATAGTCGGGCTGACGACCAGCATTATGTCAAACAAGAGTGGCCATCAAGAGAAGGATTGGAACCCGGGTCACACAATGTTCTGTCCCACACTCTGTTTGAAGCAAGCAAGGTGTTACTTCCACCCATACACATTAAACTTGGCGTAATAAAGAACTTTGTAAAAGCAATGGACATGGAAGGTGAAGGATTTGCCTTCCACCACCACAAGTTTAAACGAATCAGCATGGAGAAGCTTAAGGCAAGTATATTTGATGGTCCTCAGATAAGAGAACTCATAAAAGACTCTAGATTTGATGATCTATTGAATCCCACTGAACTCTCTGCCTGGTTGTCCCTTAAGTTAGTCATTGCAAACTTCCTTTGTGATCACATAAATCCTCAGTACCAGAAGATGGTTGATGATTTAATGGAGAATTTCTGCAAACTTGGTGCGCGTATGTCAGTGAAAATCACTTTAATCGGTCACATCTGGACTATTTTCCCTAAAATTGCGGAGACTTCAGTGAAGAACAGGGTGAGCGCTTTCACTAAGACATCCTTGTCATGGAGGAACGCTATCAAGGCCAATAGGATGTGAACTTTCTGGCTGACTACTGTTGGTGCCTTAAGAGGGATGTGGTGTCTGCTCGGCACAATCGGAGGTCACTGAAGAGACCATTCATCCATGAGTAGCTTATTTTGTGCATTGTACTATTCATGCTATCTATTAAAAATATTCTGTAAGCCTTCTGTGAGTAAATCGGTCCAATATTTGCTATTATGTGTTTCATTCACAAGAAATATTTGGAAATATAGGAGTTTTTGGTATGTGCTCATATTTAAAAAACCTGACCTGATTGGGTAAAATGAGCATGATTTTCAGATTCAGTGCAAAAAAAATGAACTAAAATCAGGTTTTATATATTTGACCTTGAAAACAACGCAGACCATTGTAATATGCAGATTCAATGGAGATTATTCAGACCAACTGAGCGAGAGATATGCTCGTACTTTTTGATTCCAATGAGATTTATGGGGCTGCAGTTCTGTGGCTGGGTAGATTTACGGCCTTCCTCTTCATTTGGGCTACCTCACAGGGTAAATGAATTCGGTGTTAATAAAAGCTTTCTCATTCGCAATCTCCTTTAACTATGTACTTATCTATATTCTATTCATCATTCTCATTCGCTCAGGAAATTATTACCAATTACCTCCTAAAAAGATGGTCTACAGTTTGAGGTAAAAACACAACTTAAGTTGCATTTTGGTCATATCGAGAATAAAAAACAACCGAAAAGCTCTGGTATCGATATTTGAGTACAATTATTGTTCTTGATGGTAAATTAAGCAAATAATCATAAAAAAACAGTCTTTGTGTTGGTAATACCAAGTGAAGGAAAATAATCTTGCAGAAGCTTTTATAATACAAACTATAGATATATATGGCTGTAAATTAAAAACTCGCATTCTTTTGGCTATGATTGAGAGAAGAAAAACACTAAAAGATTGAAAATGATGAAAGTGAGGACCGAGGATAATGACAACATATAGATGAAACAAAAATAAAAAATATAAGAACAGAAAAAAGGTAATAAGGACTGTTTGGGTGTTTTGCTAGCACATAAGACACCAAAGAAAATTTGCATAAAGAGTACAACTATTCAACAGTACTAGTATGAACACCCTTGCGGTAAGTACTTGCAAGAATAAGTTATCGCTTAGTGTATCTAAGCTATGATATTGTGCAACGCAAGTGCAATGCAAAATCATCATAAAACATACAATAAAAGCCGAAATAAAATTCCGAGAATATTACTTGATGCAAGCTATAGAGAAAATTCTTGACAGAAAACATTCAGAATAAAATTGCTTAGTTAAAAGTTACCGCTAAAAATTACGTTGATCTACATTTAAAAATTGGACTGGGCTGATTTTCTTACTGTTAAAACTTCGGAAGTAGCGCGTAAGGAGAGAAAGAGAAATTAAAGAAAATAAACATTAAATGTATAATATAATAATAAATGCTATTTTTAAGGATGATACGACAAGTTCTATTTTTCTTTAACTAAAGGAAAATATTCCATGGAGAAGAAAGAGAACGTGCAACATCCTACTCTGCTAATTGGTCCAACAAGCAAATAAATTAATTTTTAGCGCACAAACGGTATTGGGGAATCAATTCAAATCCCGGGAGTTCAACCTATTTGGTGGACTATAAATGAAACAAACATTGGCCATTGTTTGAATTCATGATGGCCCCGTGGATGGAATTATTGATCCGTGGCAGCGACGTGCCATGCATGAGGAACTCATACAGAGTGAACCCACGTCCGGTCGGGAACGATTCATCGCGACTTGTGTCAACTCGCTTGTTCTCGCATTCCCATGACCTTAGTATTAATTATTTCCCTTTTGATGCCACAAATTTGCTGAGACCATAATTTCTATAAAGTGCCAAAAGGATAATATAATTGGTAAACTGAAAACCAAAGGAAACAGAAAAATGTGAATCTAAATACTGAATGAGTGGATCAAAAGTCGAAAAAAGTAAGATCAATGCAAATGACGAGTAAAAGAAAATAAAATGAAAAATGGCTGATAAATACATATCTAGCAGAATGAGGTCAAATGGCGAAAATGTGCCCTTCTGTACCTATGTGGATCCTGAGATCACCGCATGGAGCTGTGAAAGCATGGTTGAACATGAGCAAGGAAGCGGCCGACGCCTTTATCACACGCCCCAGCTGTATTTGCCTAGGGACCGATGTCATCGTCTCCCACGGCCACCTCTCCGCAAGCATTCTGGCTTTTCGCTCGAAGATTGAAATCCGTTGGACATTCCAATGAACGTTATCACGATTCCCCCTTCCGCCGAAGAAGTCGTCGATTTTTCCCCAAATTCGCGCGCGGGTCTGGAGCCACCTCATCAGGCGCCTATATAACGCTTCGACTGAGTTTAAAGAACAGCACTGTTAGACTTCCACCTACTCCTGCGACCGAGTTGAAGGACGCTCCCCCCCCCAGCGGTGATTTCAATTTGAGTTGAAGGCTAAATCGATCTATGAACTCTGCCATAGTCAATCGGCAAGTATCTCCATCCGTGAACTCTGCCATAGTCAATCGGCAAGTATCGAAAACAGTGAACTCCGCCAGAGTCAATCAGCAAGTACCTGACGAGAGTTCCCAACTCCGAAGGCTCGACAAGTGCTACCTCATCTGAAGCAAGAGGTAACTTGACTTCTTCCGTCGCATTCATCATACCCCAACTGGCCCCTTTTTGGCAACGAGCACGTAAGGTAATCGTAACCGTTGCCACCTGCAGATTGACCTTGAATCTGGCTTACCCTATTGCTCCATTATTTGTGTGAACGCCCGTTTAAAATCCCCCTTTAAAGCACCAAACTGAATCTGACCTCTGTAATCCCTTAATTAACCTAGTTGTATCTCATGTGAACCTTTAACCCCGTTTGCGCGAACATTACCTTTAAACCTATTTTTTGTGTAAATATAAATATCATTTTGTTGTTAGT
The DNA here is from genome assembly GCA_963969495.1 of Ceratothoa steindachneri. Taxonomy (NCBI): domain Eukaryota; kingdom Metazoa; phylum Arthropoda; class Malacostraca; order Isopoda; family Cymothoidae; genus Ceratothoa; species Ceratothoa steindachneri. Next base: position 93,975,246 of record OZ018330.1, read on the forward strand.
AAAGATATATTTTCGTCATTGCCTTTCTTTTGCAACCAGCGCGTACCAGCTACCTGTTAATCTTAGGCCAACTTGCACTCTGAAATATTGTTTAAAAGGACCCCTCAAAGATAATAATAAACCATCCCCACTGGGCTCATAACAATTTCCCCTTTCATTAACGGTCTTCAGCCAATTTCGGCCCCAAGCCCAAAGTACCCAAGTATATATATATATATATATATATATATATATATATATATATATATATATATAGAGAGAGAGAGAGAGAGAGAGAGAGAGAGAGAGAGAGAGAGAGAGAGAGAGAGAGAGAGTCTGGTCATTCCACAACAACATATATACAAAATTATATTATTGAATGACTAATGCACTAAGAATAATGGAATAAGTCCCAGTAAATCATTTAAGAATGGAAAAACAGAAGAATGAATATTCGGAGGAACACGAATGAAGAGCTTCCAAAAGGTATTAAAATAAACAAAAACACTCGGACAGGATAATTTACATCCCATAAGTCAATACCTAAAGAAATTAACGCAAATGGCTCCCAGTCCTTATCATTAAAAATAAAGTTAATTTATTTTTAGTGCTTAACGCTTCCCTGCAATATTTTTCAGCAAACTTTCCAAAATGGCTCTAAAATAGCTTTTCTCTGCACCAAGTGGAAAATAAAGCGAATTTCAACATATTTTTTAGAAAACAGAATATTTTGGGGGAGTTACTGGGGTATTTAGTCCATCTTTGCGTAAGGGAATTTCCTAAATTTAAGAGCACTTTCTTAGAACAAATATGAAATTGAAATCCATGGAAATGTGAATCCATGAGAATTATTTACTATGGCTTAATTTTTAGAGGGGTCGATGAATGGAAGTAATTCTCCTTTTCGTGGGACTAACACAGATTAAAAGAAACTTTAATTTCAACCTCATAATTCAACCCTTAAATAACATGAAAAAGTCTTTTCACTCTGGTAGGCAACTTGAGATTGTTGTTGGCCATATCCATTCTTTACCGTAGAGCCTAAAGGACTCACTTAATTCCTGCTGTGTAGGAGGAAGGAATATAATAACATTTGTCCAGGCGCCAAATCTAGGCACTCTCTTGTTGCCCTCTAAAGCGTGCCAATTTTCTTCAATCCTTACATATCGAGGTATCCAAAAGTAGAGAATCTCGACATCCTCCACGCTCGTAGTAGCCATGGCATCACGGACACTGGGAACCAGGAGGTGCGGAGATTTCAATGCCTCAAGGGCCGTCAATGCACTCTGTGCCTATTTGATCTCCAAAGTCGGCACACTGCGTAATCCCTCGTGCCGAGTAATGTATTGCAACCAGCTCAGCCTTGAATACAGAGCAGGCCGTGAAGAGCCCCGCGGGGTTCAAACAAGGGGGATAAGGTGTTAAAACAGACCGCATCTTGGGTTTTGAAGACATGCGTCTACAGTGACAAAGGTTAAAGGATTTCAGGACATATGTTACAAGAATTACGAATGCAAAACTCTCAGTGCTGTAGAAGCTTTGGTTGCAGAGTCGAGTAAACAAACCTTTAAAGATTGTATCCCCCGGCTAGCGTCCGTGTTAGAACTAGCAGCACCATTGGTCTGAGAGCTCTTGAAAGAGTTTCATGATGGCTGAGGCACCGGCGAAATGAGTTTCGGAAAAATTAAGACCAGTTGGTGACCGATGGAGAGGTTGAGTTGGTGTGTACAAGCACATAATGAACTTTTGACGCCTTGCCAACTGAAGTGAGTGGCACCCCCACCCCTCCCAGGATTGGCAAGCAGGTTCTCTGCAAGGTAGGCTCGAGAAGCACCAGTCTCTAAATGGAGACTAATGTGATGGATTGAGTCCACATTCACGCTCAAATGCAGATACGTATAACTCACACCTCAAGGGCTGAATGGCACGGAACTAAGAATGTCCTGGGACAGATAAAAGAGACCTTAAGGCTTCAAATGTGCGAGTTCAGGGTGAGGCGGCATTCGAACAAAAACAAGGAATCGATTCGATTCTACGAATTCCAGCTGTGCCTCATTTAGGCATAGCTCCTGTTCGGTGTGAAGACGTGGTGTGAGGCAGAAGTGCACCACCTGACTCTTGGCATACGAAAAACCGAAACCCCTGCGCTTCGACAAAGCATCCACCAAACGGAACTAAGCGCAACGCGAGCTCATCTACCTAAAGCATCTTCAAAATAAGGTGGTTAACACCAAAGAGAAGGCAAAACTTGACAAAGTCACATAGCCGTGAATCTGAGGAAAACAAATCAGTTTATTGTAATCGCAAGCGGATCTCGGTGCTAACCCTGCGCCACAGTGGCCCGTTAGGCCCTAATTGTTCTCTTATTCCACCTAATTCCTTTCATCCTTATTCAACATACACCCTTGAATATATTTTCTTACTGGTGAGAAGAGATAAGGAAGCCGCCTTATTAAGGAGAATAGATGTAAGGAAACTTGCAACCTGAAGTATGAAGGGAAATGTACATAAGAGCAAAGTAAACCGTGAATTTTATAAGTCATAGCATATACAGTGTGTCCCAAAACATGTAAACATTTGTAAATACATGACAAGCGAACTCACTAAAGGTTCCAGATAATTGTTATTTCTTTTTCTAGCTAAAATATGCAAAATCGAAATAATAGGTTAATTTTCTATACAGGTGTTTGAACTACTGGGCTCTTTAATTCTATGATTTTCAGACCAACAAAAAAGTTTGTAGGGAGCACTTTACGTTTCTTCAAATGTATGTACTCTTTAATTATTTAAGTGATGTAAGACTTTTAGAATGACCTAATAAAAAATGCCAAGTGTGTTCAAATGTAGTGAAAGTGGTATTATCTCGATATTATCTCGTCACCTGATCCCTTGATTAAAAAATAGTTCAACAAGTTAGTTCACGAAGCAGACTAAGGTAGCTATGACCTGTAACTGTACCATTGAAAACAATAAAGAAACAAATATTTGTAAGAAAAGCCACACCAGAGTGCTAAACCCGATGAATTTATATGTATTTCCACATAAATGTCTAAATTTTCTTGCAACTAGGATGTGAAATTATGACTTAAATGTAGCCTCATCAGACACAATTTTGTCCTCAAATTTTCATCTCCTGTTTTTTTACTCGAAATCATTCAGAACCTGGATTCCGCGACCCAAATTATTCTCATTTAAGTATATAATAATCTCTGAATGTAAGATTCACATTTAGCATTCTTCAGAATTTGAGTACACTTGATTTAATTTTCCTTGTTTTACGAGCATATTGTCTCACAGATTTTCTTGGTGATCGGTTGAATACCTGCATCACTTCATTACAATTAGTATCATTTGTTGATGTCTTTGGACACACAGTCGCTTGCGTGCATATATCATGCAAAATGCAGTATAACTAAAATTTCTCGAAAATACTTCAGATGGTAAGTCAACTTGGAGGATTAGTGCCAAACTTTTTCTCTACACCTTTGATAACTAAGCAACTTTAAAATGCTACTTTAATATACATTTTCGTTGCTGAAATGATAAGCGCGCAGTTCTATTTTCCAGGATTACTATACATAAGTAAACAAGGCTATCACTTATTTCGAGTTTGAGTTTCTTAAGGCTATTCAAAAATGTTAATAATGCTACAATTATATTTCCTTAGGTTACAGGCTATACAAAAATAAAAATAATCTTAATCGGGTAGTGGGTTCGCCTGTTATAACGTTATAAAAAATGTTTACGTGGTTTTGTGACATTGGATGTTTGATTAATAGGTTCTGAATATGAAAGCGAAATGGAGGGAGAAGCAGATAAAAGAAAGATCCAGTGAAAAAGCTAAGAGGAAAGAGAGCGCCCCAAAATGGATGCTTAGAGAAGGGCGTTAGACGAAGAGATGAAAGGAAATCTATCGCAAGGACACTCATACATCATCTATACTATATTTAATTAATTAAATGTCTAAATGAAATTTCATACAGTCAGATAGTAATTCTTCCATCTTCAACTCTCAACTATAACCACTAATGATTGTCATTTTGTTCTTTATGTGCAACATCATTATCCGTTCGGGAGATCGCTTCTACGATGCAAGGAAATAATGTTGCTGCCCACATATGCACAAGGATACATTTATTCCTCTTCTAAATGCTTCATTTTATTTTAAATATTAAATGAGTCTTGGCCCATTTTCTTCATCCCATAACTAACTTTTAAAATATAGGGAAATATGTTTATGCTTGTTTATACATAGATATTTTTGAATAAATTCGGGAAAATTAGATATTTACCACAGCGTGACGTCAAATAAGGATTAGTCGAAAGCTTTTTTTCATTTTTGTTTTGAAAAATATCTAAACTACTTTTCAACATAATCGTAAATAATGTTTTTACAACTCTAGCCGTCTCATATAGAATTCCTGATCATATCCAAACCTCACGTTTGGCATTATTCAAAGACACAATTAGGGCTCATTTCAAATGTTATTAATGTATGGAGAATATCTTCAATGTCCATAGGCATGAGTCAGTGGTGTAGGAAAGATGGGAAGTCTATCCGCCAAAGTTCTTGAAGAACCGCTCTCCGAATTATTGATATATGAGCCGTGTCGTTCTTGTAATAGGCTTCTGTAATAGGCTTTTACTCAATTTTCAACAAGCTTTGCCTCCTTGGATGCCCTCATTAAAATATTTCTATGATTTTAAACTTCGCTTTTAAGCATCTTCACCTACTTCTACTGGTTTCTATCAATGCATATTTCAATTATCATTGGACCAGTCAGCATTCTTCTTTCTCTTTCCATTTCATGCACGGTCATATAGAGCGGCAGCTAAAAGTTTTCGGACACATCGGAGATCTTAGGAAATGAGTTAAATGTAGAGTCTTAAAGTATTTATTTGCATATCAATATAAATATAACAATGAAATAAGGAGAATAAATAGCAATAAGTTATATATACCCAAACTATAAAATATTAGCAAAATAAAAAAATTGCCAAATCATGCAATATCAACAACATATAAAAGATAACAAGCAGATGGAGCTCCTAGAAAATTACAGGAACATCAAACTGATATATGAAGCTTAGTTGCGTGTCGAAAGTCTTGGCAGTGAAAAGAGCAGTCATTTATTGATGCATTCTCTCCACGCGGGTGTGACACATGAGGGGTTGTGATGCTATGTAGCCTCTCCTTGGTGATGACTACCTTCAGTTGCTCAATGGAGATTGGCTAATATCCTCTTACGGCTCCTATCTGGTCCTGTTTAGGGTTTCCAGTCGATTCATATACGGAGACTAAGGTGGCCAGTCCATCATCGTGATATTGTTGCCCCGCAACCACTTTATGGTGAATGCTGACTTGAGACGTGATGCATTATTCTCCTGGAAAATCATATTCCGAACATTTTGGGGGGAGATTTTGGACTAAGGGCAGCATGTAATCTCTCGAGACAGCTTGATACTTATTTGAATTTTCATTGTACTAATACAACAGGTGAGATGACCCAATCCTTGACTTGGCATGTAGCCTCATACCACTACAGAGCGACCTAAATTATTTACTGTTGACACTGTGCACTCTCAATTCTCCTGCTCACTTGGCCCTTTTGCGGCCATTAACGTTGCCTGGGGTCGAGGAAAACTAGAACGTGGACACTTTGGACCCTAAGGCACGTCCACACTGACCCATGGTCCAGTTGTAGTTAGCGCCTAAACAACCCAGTTGACGTCGCTTTTGCTGAAGTTTGATCAGCGGCTTCTGGCTGGATTTAAATAACTTTAGGCCTTATGCGACGAACTGTGATGCCGGATGCATTAACCTGCCCGCCTTTTGTTTATTCATGTTGCAATTGGACGGCGGTTTCTTACGATCTCGAACCATAACACGACGCAGAGACCTCGTGCATGCCCCGTACGAACATTGGGTCGTCCAGAGAGAGGTTAGTCTTGGATATACTCAATTTCTTGGATCTCTTCATAACTTCTGCAACACCGTTATGTGATCCACGATTTGTCGAAAGCTAAAGTAATGTTCGTGCAGCAGGCGTAATCGACTTCTTTCCTACATGGTAGAATTACGAGTTTTCACCATTATCATATCGATATAAGCAAATGACAACATAGTATACAGCATATTATGACAGGAATTTCATATATGAAAAAAGCACCGCCATTTTAGATATTTCGAAAAAGTTATAAAGATGTACTTTTCATTTTGCTTTTCAGATGTATTGGACGCATGCATTCAAATCTACACAAACATTTTTAATGACGCACAGAAAGAATTAAAAAAATTCCATGTATCCAAAAAACCTTTTGCTTGCCATACAGCCCTAGAAATTGTTTGTTCACTCTTACTTCCCAAAATTTGTTCTACATTTGCCTCACCATTAGTTTCATATTTCTTTTCTCTCCTACTCTCAAACATTCTTACATATTATTTCGTCTCTTCTTGGCTAAATGGCTTTTCATTTTGATTTCTACTTCCCACACTTTCTCATCTGCACACTAACTAATTATACACATCACGATGTTCTGGTTAGATATTCCCAATACTCTTACCTCTCACAGCTTTCACATTAAACATCTCACGTCATAATTTTTCTTTTCTTTACAAGATAAATCATACTGTTACATACCATCTATTTTTATCCATACCATATGCACATTCATATGTATATATGGATATCTTAATACTGAAAGAACAAACTTTACAAAGTTTCTTTCACCATTAAAACTTAGCCACCTCTATTTTCAACTGTTCCAATTATGTCAAATGCTTTAGCTACCTTACGAGCCATTGCTTAACATTTCATACATCCTTATATCCTACACCTATATCCATTAATTATTCCATTGACCAATCGTCCCAAGTTATTCTATAAAACCTATCCTCAATTCTATCAATGTTGTTAGAATATTCAAATCTCGGTACTACAGAGCCGTAACTAACGTTTGCGCCGCCCGGAGCGGTCGTAGACTTTGCGGACTGTCTAAACAACAACTAATTCCAGGACTTCCAACAATTCCAAAATCGGGAGACCGCAAGCAGATCGAGAGACGGGCAAAATTTATTTTTAGTAGAAAGGTATTGGATATCAAAATGATCTCAAATCTTTAGAAAGACCACAAATTACGTTCAAACTTTCACACCTATAAACTTGAGACTGCCGCAATCACGACCAACTTGCGAAACTTTCATCCCATTTCTGTAATCACTGTCATTGAGGCAAATTTATGTGAGACAAACAGACAAAAAAGGAACATCTTGATACAGGACACATCTTTAAGATCTGAACTGTCTACAATTAAGATGTGGGTCCGATATACTCAAAACACACTCTCACATATTTTTCCGCCGTGTTTGTCATGGCAACAACCATCACCATAAAAATTGAAAAATTTTGTAGGAACTTTGTATAAGATCTCTGAGGATTTGAGTGCCTAATATTTGACCAGCAAACAGAGAAATTTAATAAAACAGTATCGGAAAAATATTATATTTACCCTAAAATTGTTAAATTATATTTTTCCTCATGCCAAATATTATCTCTTAGAGACATTTATGTTTAAAACAATTTCATAAAAGCTACCAAGCCTTCTCAATGACAATTTGAAAAATTAGAATTACCAGTAAATACGCCTGGTTTAAATTAAACCCCTGTCACTCGTTATCCCTAACTTTAAAAAACCTCTCTTTATCTGAAGACAATCGAGTAAGTGAGCATTAATAATTGATGTGACGATAAAGAATGTCCACATAGTCCCTTAAAATTAATGGGACCCAGATGACACCGAAATTTCATCTTGATAAAGGTACTAAAATCCAGAAACAGTCCAGGTTGCACTAACGAACACATTTTAACCTACAGCGGAAACTTAAGCCAGATGATTAATCATTTCTCCAACAAGTTATGAGTGTTTCAATTGAAGAAACACAATCATCCTCCTGAAGCGCGATTGTCTTCATCGATATCATCCTCATTAATTGAGACGTCTTCGCTGTAAGACTACGAATATAAAATATCCGCCACAAATTTAAGCATTGCCCACTTCCACATGAGAGAAAATAAACAAATATTCAGATAACCGAGAGAGCAAGAATACCTAGCAATATTTGCATTGAATTTATCCACAGCGGGTTGTGAAACCAGTATTCTTGCCAAGTCTTTAACCGTCGTCCTTTAGTCATTCATAAGCGATCTCGATTTTGTTGCCTTCAGATGTAATTCTCAGGACGTAACAATGTGACGATTTTCTTGCGACTTGTCTTCTAAAACCATGGTCTCTTTCTCATATAATGCAATCTTCCGCCCCAGGACCTACAACCCCGGCAATCCTTTGGCCACCACCAGTCTTGTCGCACATATTTCATTCAATGTACGAGTACGATGGTTTCAACCATATCAGCAATTGTAAATACTCAATTTTCACGCTCTTTCTCTCTCTGTCTCACACTATGCTAATATGTAAGTGTTTTATTCATGCTCCTCTCTCTCTTCTCCCTCACACACTTTTGAGTTTTTATCCTCTTCCATTCGCTAATGAAATTTGATCTATGATTATTTTAAAGTAGTAATTTCTGTGTATATTCCCGCGTTAGTTATTTACTCTGATTACTGTATTCCAGTTTAATCCTTGTTACTAAAATCATAAAATCCAGAAGTAATTTACTCAATCTCAATAGAGTAATTCAAATGCTTTTCAGCAACAAACTGGCTAAAAGCCTTAAAAACTCTTAGAGTCTATATGGATACTTACATTATTAAAATAATGTTTATAGCTGACATATTCATTCTCTCGTCTCTCGTGACCATGAACGGCACAGTAATGATCCGAAGGCTCTTTCGACATCGTATCGTCATCATCGTCATCTTTACCTCGATCTGCCAAATAATTAACTTTAATAATTATGATAAAAATAGTAATAAATTTTTAATTTAAATGCTAGAATGAAAATGATATTTTCAGTGTCGTATGAAATGTTCAGAAGTTGTGAGAGTTTTAAGTTTGTTATCTTTTCAAAGCAGTGTATAAGTATGTAAAATAGATAGAAAATTTAGAAATTTGTTACCTTTTAAAGAAAAATTTGTTACGTTTGCCAAAGAATCTCGTAACAACCGTAGCTCTAGAGAGAAATGCTTAACGAGAGACATTTGTCTCGCTCTCTCGAGCGATGGGAATTTGTCGCATTATGGCCACTGGCGTTGCCTCCAACGATGGCTTCGATTTACATTGAACAAGTCACACATTCTGGTTATTTGAAGTGACAACAGTAGTTTATGACCTTCTTGTGTTTTGAACTCCTTTCGCTCGCGTTTGGTCCCTATCTCAAGAATCGAATTTCCTCCCCCATTCATCCTACGACCCCACGAAAAGCTTAAGAGATGAGATAGATTTGTGTCATAGGACAAGGTAATCATTCATGCTCTACGTAATGGGACCTAACTGCTTTATGGGTCAGGGCTGAGATCAGGAGAGCTGCGTGACCTCCCTTCCACGCACTTTCAATTCCTCTAACTTTACCTCCTTCTTTACGAGCCTCTTTTCAAATAACCTTTCGCCATAGATGATCACGTTTGTTTTCGCTTTAATATTACAATTGTCGCCTATGTTTCCTTTCTGCCCGCATGTGGGAATAGAGCTAAACTACTAAAAATGGGAATTAAAAGAGAAACTCACTCCCCCATGATTGACCCGAGGTGGCAGATTTGAACTTTAGCAGCTTTTGGCCAAATTGGTGTGAACCTACTTGGATGATACTACACATCCCCCCCCCCAATTACACAGTATTAAGCAAAAAATCTCCAATCATTAAATTGATGCTCACAAGAACAAATGCACTCAACTGACCGGATTTGAGACTACCTGTAATGATTTGGCAAAATCTGGTGCTATGTGACAGTGACGCTAATGTGTGACTTAGGATTAATATTGATTCGAGAGAATAAGCAGGAGTCGCAGGATACTTGAGGCAGTTTCCCCTCGACAGCAGTCAAGAGGAGCGCGATTTATTCGACCTGATGTGGGTTGTTCTGGCAGTTTCCTGGCTGTGAACCGTTTCTCTGTTTATTTTTGCCCTTCCAACTTCATTACCTTCCTTTTTTTATTGTGCTAATCATGATGTTTTCGTTCATTCGGCACATCTTCAATACGTCTTAGGTAATTTTCTCTTCTATTCATTTCACTTTTTTCCTTTCTACTATTTCCTTTTTTAAACTTCTGTTTTTATTCTAAGTCAATAAACAAACGCGTGAAAATTACACCCCTCCTTTATAAATCACTCACCTGGAGGTAAAGAATGCTGAACCGATGGCTTCCTGCAGTCCATGCTAGTCTTCCTCTCCATCTCCCGCTTGTTTTGGGCTTTCTCAGCCGCCCTTGTCCGAGCGATGCAGGCAATAATGCTCACACACGTTGTCATGGCAACAACAATCGCAACAAAAATGGCTAAAAATGGGAGGAACTTCATAAAAGAGTTCTGGGGGTTTGAATGTTTGTTAGTTTGACCCGCAACCACTTCTTCGGGAGATTTATATGTTAGAGTGACGGGTAAACTTGTCCCGCGGGGGTTGGCTGAGGTTATGGTGAGCAAATACTCTTCCCCAGGTCCGAGATTCCGTAATCGGAATACGGGTTCGGCTGAATGCTGGAGATCAGTGAGGATTCGGGCATGGACATGGGCCGCCTTCCTCACTTCCAACGTAAAGGTCTGCGTCAATCCTCCATTCCAACCCGGCAGACACGTCACCGTTATGCTTTCTTCTTGTTGGGAGTTATTAGATAATGCCCTGCAACCTCTTACGCTTTCTGGTTTGTCTGTAAGCAAAAAGGAGAATACCAGTTGTTGTTTGGTTCATTTGGTGTACGAATTAACGGGGGAACCTACTGAGTCAGTAGGTGGCATCCTACTAGTTCAGTCAAAATCGGGTAAGTATATATAGTTTTTTTAGATGCTCGTGTGTGCTATTTGTTAGGTTGAAAAAAATAATAAATAGTTTTGGAGTGTGAATGGAGAAAAACACTATAAAATTTAATCAAATTAAAGATAATAGTATTGCTCTACTTTATTATTCCTGATTAACTAGCTGATTACGTTTGATCTTATTTTTATTGATATACCTCGCCATAAACGAATGCATTACATTAAGCGGAAATTCTAAGCCCTACGATGAATATTAGATCACAATTCCTAAGCTGTGACTTAAGCTTCATGTGCCGGAAAAATAATTGCACTGTCGCATAGGTTCGCATCCTTAAATATAGGATTTGTATAGTAGAATTTGGGAATCTTCTCTTGCTACATAGCAGGGTTAAAGTGATTGAACCCTACTACTGTACTCAATGTCTGAGAGTCGTGTATAAAATAAAGAACAGGCGGTATAATATGGAAAAGTACGTACCAATGGGCAAGACCTTTATAACACAAGGTTCTCTCATGGTGCCAACAGAATTTGAAGCCCAGCAAAGTAAATCGCCAAAATCAAATGGCGTTCTTGGCTGATACATGATTGTGTTCGAGGAGTCGTTTTTTTCGATTTGTTGGTCAAATGGAATATCCAGCAGTTCATTGCTGGTATTGAAGGCCCATCTGTTCAGGAACGGAATTCAGCTATCAGTCTAAGGATTCCATAAGTTTCTCATAAACAAAATGTAAAAAAGACCACACAGAACACTTTTCAAGTAAGTAAGGTATGTCAAAGAATATATATATATATATATATATATATATATATATATATATGTGTGTGTGTGTGTGTGTGTGTATAACTGAATCACTTAAATATGGAACGCGATGAATATATAAATAAAGTCAACAGCAACGAGGAAAAATGAAACAAGGGAATATATATATATATATATATATATAGTCATATGAGTTGCTTCTGACTAGTCTAATCTTCAATTTCACAGTGAATGTAAGGACACATAGGAGGCTGAGGTACATGTGATTTATTTATGGAACAACGTTTTGGGCGTATCACCCATCTTCAGGTTCTAAAATCATAAATTAATTTAATACAGTTAAAGAATATTAAAAATATTAAAAATAATCAGGTTAAGAGTATGTAGGTGAAGAAAAAATTATAAAATAACTCAGGAATTTAAAAGGCAAGAGAATCAAATTATCAATCTAATGTAATCACTATTGACACGAAAAAAAAAAACAACAACAACACAAAAGTAAATAATTACAGTATAATATTCCTTACCGATAACTCAGGAATTTAAAAGACAAGAGAATCAAATTCTCAATCTAATGTAATCACTTTCGACACGAAAAAAAAGAAGCAAAAACACAAAAGTAAAAAATTACAGTATAATATTGCTTACCGATGAAGTTCAGGAGAAATCACAAAGTGAAGAAATTATAAAGGATGTGGCTTAAAGAAGGATAGGGATTTGATTGGTTGTTTGTTAGATGAGAGAAGGTTGGTTGGTTGTTAAATGAGGTAATTAAAATTAAGAAATAAGAAGGGGAATAGTGGTATTATCTATGTTGAGTGTAGGAGATTTGTACGTATTAGTAGGGATTCCAAAATTCTTAGACTATATTCATTGTTATTGTGACCGACTATTTTGAAGTTATCTATGGAACATTCTGTCTTGCATTGTATAATATGATTCCTAATTACAGAAGCTTCCTTGTTAGAGCAATTTTTTCCAGTGCGATGGCTTATTGCCATGTTTATCTCGATGTGTTTCCAGTGTTTCCTCAATCGTTAATTTTTGAACTCCCAACACAATAATCCAAAAATATCAATTACCTGTAAATTTTCGCAATCATCCCTTAATAAATAATTAATACTTTCCATAAATTCATCATTTTGATTGTCTGTTAAAATCTAACATAAATTGTTTGTCTACTCCACGAATTGTATTTTCCAGTGCCCGAAGATGGGTGAAAAGTTCACCCGAAACGTTGTACGTTGTATCTATCAACAAAATGAAATGAATTTTCCTTTATACGTCCTTTCGTTCATCCTTCAAATTATATATATATATATATATATATATATATATATATATATATATATATATATATATATATATATATATATATACATATATATGTGTATATATATATATATATATATATATATATATATATATATATATATATATATATATATATATATATATATTTAGAGAGAGAGAGAGATGGAGAATGCCCATTTCTTAACGCCATTTGACTTTTGTGCGGTCATCCTTTTGGAGAGAAAGGGGGGAATAATTAGGCAGTTATGAATGTTGTCCATTATTCACCGAGGATGACCCCACACAACTCTAATAGCGTAGAGAAAAAACGAAAAACAATGGATACAATTGGTCTTTTACTTGTTCTCTCGATTCTCACCAAACACACTTTTCCGGAGATTTGAGACGAATACCCATAAGGTCTTAAGGCAAGCGTCGTGAAATGTGACTAAGCCAGGGACTTTATGCGAACTCAATGCCGGCTAATCCATGCCGTGTGAGAACCAAGTGGGTGGGTATATGTCATGAGAGAAAGATGAGTAAGGTAGAAAATACCTTTAAAATAGGGAGATTGTGGTGGGTGCAAACACTAGGGCAAATGAAATGATGGGCTTGATTAGTTAGTGATATCTATTCAAACATTTTGGGGAGCATACATATTATTTAAATTTGTTTCAATTGTTTTTACCCATTTGTGTTCCCAAAATTTGCATTAATTTTTTTTTTCTTATTACCGTTACTGACCAATCGAGGTCCCTCCCAACTTTGCTCACTTACTTCTTTTACCACTCGGTTTAAATGTGGCTTTCAACAACCAAACGAGACGAAATGTCTGTAATCTACAAAACATTCCCATGTCCATTGAAGTTTGCTTATTGGTAAGTCAAAATATTTCAGGAAATAGGTATATTGTGTAAATATAAGAATGGATTGATATTTAATGAAAAAAATATAAAGATGGGTTTGGGAATTATTGGTGCATGTAGAAAAGTTCTTTCATTCTTGCACATTCAATGTTGCTTTACTTTCAAAAGAGAAAAGTAACAACAAGGAGTAACAACAAGGAAAGAAGGTACCCTAGGAGACCTTACGGTGAATTCAAGGAGGATACCTTTGGACTAGCAATCGAGCGGGCACATGGCTGCTCAATTGTTTTGTGTCCCTAAACGGCCACTTTTCAAGACCTTGTCTAGTCTTGACTTGAACTGGTCAACAGATTCCCTGTTGACAACTTCCACTGGAAGTGCGTTCCACTTACCGCAGATACTGTAAGTGAAAAGATTTCCACACAGATTACGGTTATAACATTGTCGAACCCTCGAAGTATTTGAAAACTTCAAAGAGCTGACCACGCAGTCTATGGGTTTCCAGCGAGAACAGATCTAATTTCCTTAGTCTATCCTCATAACTTTTATGTCGGATAGAGGGAATCAGCTTGGTTGCCCTGGCTTGTACGCATTCCAATGTCGCGATGTCCTTTCGCAATGGAGGACTCCAAAATTGCACGGCATACTCCAGGTGTGGTCGAACAAGTGAGTTGTACAAGCACAGTACAATCTCCTGGGTCCGATAACCAAACTGGCGCTTAATATAGCCTAGCATCCTTGGGGCCTTTTTCTCCGCCTCAATGCACTGTTTTGAGAACTTGAGGTCACTAGTGATTGTTACACCCAAGTCCTTCTCAGTGTCACTCGATTCAAGAGCAGTGCCCTTAAGGATATACTGATATTGGGGGTTTCTGTGGCCGATATGAATCACTTTGCATTTTTTCACGTTAAAAGGCATTTGCCACGTGTCCGACCACTCCCCAATGTTCCCAAGATCTTCCTGCAGGCGGGCAGTATTTCCATCCTTTGCAACGTTCATACCAAGCTTGGTATCGTCGGCAAATTTGGAAATCTTGGCAACCACGTCACCGTCCATGTCGTTGACGTAGATGATGAATAGTAGTGGTCCCAGGACAGAACCTTGAGGCACCCCGCTAGTAACGGGCACCCACTCAGAAGACTGTCCATTCACCACCACCCGTTGCCGTCTGCCACTTAGCCAGTTCTCGATCCAGCCGGCTACCTTTCCGTCTTTGCCCAGCGCTCGCACTTTCCGGAGAAGGCGGCGGTGTGGGACCTTTTCAAAGGCTTTCTGAAAGTCTAAGTAGACCACATCCATCGCCTTGTCCCGATCGTGCTCACTGAAAACGAAGTGGAAGAATTCCACAAGGTTCGTCAGGCATGACCGTTGCCTTCGGAAGCCGTGCTGGGAACTCCTCAGCAGCAGGTTTGACTCTAAATACGACGTCACTTTGTCAACCATGATGCTTTCCATGAGTTTACCGACTATCGAAGTCAGACTGATAGGTCGGTAGTTCGACGGTTGGTTACGGTTTCCTTTCTTGAAGATAAGAGTCACCTCCGCCTCATGCCAGTCTCTAGGAACGCATTTGGTCCAGATTGACATGTTGAAGATTGCGCTCAGGTGTCGTGACACTTGATCGCGCACTTCTTTCAACGCTTTAGGTAGAAACCCATCCGGGCCAGGTGACTTATTCGTCATTAGGTCGCTGATCTTCTTTTTGATTTCTCCTTCGGTAAAGTCCATATCCTCAAGCTTTTCCCCCGAGTAGGAATCCGTCGGCTGGGGGATGGGACCACACTTTTCAGTAAACACTGAAGAGAAGTAGTCGTTGAGGAGGTTAGCATTTTCTGCATCTGAATGCTTTAATGTCCCCTGCTCATTCCTCAAAGGGCCAATCGTTCAACGGATTGGTTTACGGCTGTTTACATATCCAAAGAACTCCTTGGGACTCTCTTTACAGAGTCTCGCCACTCGGAGTTCCTCAGACCGCTTAGCTGCCCTTATGCTGGACTTCACTCTCCTGGCTAGCCTCCGGTATTCGTCAAAGTCACCCGAGATCTTCGATTGCCGGAACACAGTTCTCTTTCCCCTAAGCAGTTGGCCGATTTCTCGATTAAACCACTTTGGTTGAACAAAAGACCGACGGGGGCATTTCAGAGCCAATGGAATGGAACCTTTTGGAGGGGAGAGCCAGCATCAATTTTCTGACTCAACTTGACTGGAAATAGCCACAATTTATTGAAGATTTCCTGCAAGTTTACGGTTGTAGCTCTCTCTCTCTCTCTCTCTAAAGCAGTTGTTACAGTTCGATTTACTGTTTTAATGATGGTGGAAAGATCTCAAACAATCAAA
Organism: Ceratothoa steindachneri; assembly: GCA_963969495.1. Lineage (NCBI taxonomy): Eukaryota > Metazoa > Arthropoda > Malacostraca > Isopoda > Cymothoidae > Ceratothoa > Ceratothoa steindachneri. Next base: position 93,991,410 of record OZ018330.1, read on the forward strand.
TAGTGAGAATGTCGTTGATTTCATCAACGGTAGAAGGTGTAGCGAGTGGAGACTAGTGGAAGATGAGTACCGAATAATGATTGATATATTATTAGTTTGAGGAATTAGTTCTTGCGGGTTTTTTTAATGTTGTGTTGATTTAAGTTTTGTTGACGTGATTTGTGCACATATTAAGAAACAATAATAAATAATGAGAGCAAAATTTGTAAAGGTTAGTCTACGTCTTTTAACAGCGTAGACTATTAGGCTTTTGCTTAGGCTACGTCTTGAAGTTGAGTATTAAGTCATTGCGGTTTATTTAGAAGTTGTGTTAATTTATTTTTTGTTCTGTACCCTCAAAATGGAATGTCAAGTTGAAAGAAATGCGCATTTTCGACACTTGTTGTTATTCATTTTCAATCAAGACGGGAACAATGCAAACGCAGTCAAACATCGTCGCGATATTTGTGCTGTGTACGGATAAAATGCTTTATCAGAAAGGACAGCTCATGGTGGTGTTCACGTTTCAAAAACGGTCATTTCAATCTTAATGACGAAGAACGTTCTGGTTGCCCCATTAAGTTGGATGAAGATTGATTGAACGACCTTCTTCTTGAAAATTCTCGTGAATCGACTAGAGAATTCGCTGTACAATTGGCGTGTGATCAAAAAACTGTAGTGAATCACCTTCATTCGATGGGGAAAGTTAAAAACTCGGTGCATGGGTTTCGCACGCTTTGAGCGAAAGCACAAACTTCAACGCACCACGATTGCCGCAGGTTCGCTTGCTCGTCACAAGGCTACTCGTGGATATAAGGACAGATTTCTTCACCGCATCATCACTGGCGACGAAAAGTAGTGTGTTTATGTCAACATGAACCATCGAAAACAATGGCTTAGCCCCAATAAAAAACCACTTCCGCGATTAAGCAAGGACTTCATCCACGAAAGAGGATGCTGTGTGTGTGGATAGATTGTGAAGGCATCATTCTTTATGAGGTCCTTGCGAACAACGAGATTGTCAATGCAGAACTCTACGTTCAACAAATGTATCGACTCGCCGAAGCTATTTGTGAAAAGCGACCTCATTGACGTTATGGAGTCCTTCTGCAACACGACAATGCTCGTCCTCACATTGCCAATATGACAAAAGACACCATCCAAACGCTTAATTGGGAAATCCTGCCGCATCCTCCATATTCGCTAGACTTGACTCCATCTGATTTCCATCTGTTCCGATCGCTCTCCAACAATTTGTGTGGCGTTTCGTTCAATACTGATGTGAAATTAAGAACCTGGTTAGAAGAATTCTTCGAGTCAAAATCCAGAGACTTTTATTGCAGAAGCATCGAAAAACTAGTTGAACGTTGGGAAGAAGTCGTAAATAACAACGGAGAATACATTATTGATTAAATTGCATATTGTTATCAATTAGAAATGAAGTTTTTTAAATTGTTAATGGTAATGAATAAATTTGCTAAAACCGCAAGAACTTATCCCTCAACCCAATAATTAGCAATTTCGAAGAGTAGTTTAAATATGAATAGCCTCTCAGCTATTTGAGTTCCGAAAGAATTGCGCGAGAATCAGCTGGTTTCAAGATCTAATAAATATTTCTATTATGCTCTTACCAAGGAATAAAGAGAAGATGAGTTTATTTAGCGAATCTTTACGTGAGACGAGATGTTCCTTTATCACTACGATTTAGGTAGCAAACGTCAATCCAAACAATGTGGAAACGTCAGCTCAGAATGTCATGAGTACTGTTTCCAGAAAACGATCAAGAATTATTACTTAGGAACTGATCACAATTTAGAATCTACACCAGCAAGAAAACGACGATCGAAGATGGATCACAGAAGCCTTTTACAAGAACGACACGGCTCATATATCAATAATTCGGAGAGCGGTTCTTCAAGAACTTCGCCGGATAGACTTCCCATCTTTCCTACACCACTGACTCATGCCTATGGACATTGTAGATATTCTCCATACATTAATAACATTTGAAATGAGCCCTAATTGTGTCTTTGAATAATGCCAAATGTGAGGTTTGGATATGATCAGGAATTCTATATGAGATGGCTAGAGTTGTACAAACATTATTTACGATTATGTTGAAAAGTAGTTTAGATATTTTTCAAAACAAAACTGAAAAAAAGCTTTCGACTAATCCTCATTTGACGTCACGCTGTGGTAAATATCTAATTTTCCCGAATTTATTCAAAAATATCTATGTATAAACAAGCATAAACATATTTTCCCTATATTTTTAAAGTTAGTTATGGGATGAAGAAAATGGGCCAAGACTCATTTAATATTTAAAATTAAATTTTTTTTAGGAAACCTCTTTTTAGACATTTTCTTACCCAAACATTTAAAAAGACCGAAAAGATATATATTCATTTATGTGGCTTCCATTAGGAATGAGAATCTTAAAGTTGTATTGTCGTTTCGAACTATAAAAAAACAAGGTTCGTATGTGTGTATAGTTTTGGTCAGCTTTATTTCATTACATACACGCCTGTAAATTGTGTATAGAATAGTGTGAGGGGGAACGTAGGAATAAGTATATCTGCATCTGGTTTACTCTTTATCCTCAGGGATCATGAAATTCACAACTTCATCATTATGTTTATGGATGGAAATACAACCCATTTGATCCTACAAAAATTATCAAATTGGGGATATTTAAGTATACCATCACCTTGGTGTAATCTGAGCGTCGCAGAGGGCAAATAAATGAGACTACATCTCAAGATGGAAATGTTCAGGGACATAACGCAGAGTCCTCGCCTCCATGCCTCGCGGACATTTCCTTCCCCCACGAACGCGCTCGTACAAGCTCAATTCTATATCCTGAGGCAATCTTCGCCATTCGATCGAACCCCTTACGAGTATCTAGAAATAGGTTTGAAAAACTAGCGTCGTGAATTCTCTTGGGACGGCTATACCCTAAGCTATCTAACAGACACGCCACTGGGCTATATAACCTTGTGTCAGCCATTCCTCGAGGAGATTGAGAGCCTGCCAGTCCCTACTTTCAGACCGTGTCTGTTTCCCGTGAAGCCTCGCAACACCTGTTCGAGTCGTACCTCGTCGTTAAAATCTCACCAGCAGATCGCCCTTCGTGAAGATTTGGCCCCTGTTAAGAAGATAGCTTATCGAGTCATCTTCTTCCAGGAGAACTGTGCGGCCCCCCTCGTCTTGCACCCTCCCCCTTCAAGATTCCAGTGCACCGTGCCTGAGACTCCCTGCCGTGCCGCAGAACAGTCTCGGGTGTGTAAGATCACATCTCTGTGGAGCAGAGAAAATGTTGTCCCCCTGCAAGAGGGACTCTCAAACCCCCATCTACGAGACCTCATCGTCAACACCCTCAGAAGTGTCTCCACGAAGACCCGTGACGTTGGTCTTTCCCTTCCGAACAACTCTAAGCTTCAAGGCAAAGCGATTTTGCTCTTTAATCCCATGATTACCTCCCCCCTCCCTCGTCATTCGTCACCCAAATTCCGTAGCATCCCCTTTTAATTGATTCCCCAGTCAACTTGAATAATCTCCATTATTCGGATTAACGATAATTTTGCACTCCCCGCTTAGCTCTGTCACATTGTAAATTGTCCTGATCTAATTAACTATCCTTATAAAGCATAATTTGTTCCCATATATATATATATATATATATATATATATATATATATATATATATATATATATATATATATATATATATATATATATATAGATATTGCCCTGTTTATTATTTATATTAAAATTATCATTATATATCCTTGAGCTGCAACTTGGCAAGCCAGTAGATAAATCCCGGCCCTTTGTAAAGGAACTCAACCAAAGAGGCGGCCTTCCACTCTTTCCATTGCTCCAAAGCCTATCGCAGACGGCCTCGTGTCACTATCTGCTCGTGCAAGTGGACTTAACATTACACTGAAAGGGTCTACACAGGAATACCTCGATAGACTAGCATTTTCTCTTATTCAAAAAACCTATGAGGACGTTCAATGCTCTTAGGTTGGTTCATGTGAGTGGCTAGCTCGCCCATTAATTTGAACGTCATAAGTGGCTTTGGGGAAAGGGGATGTGTGTGTGCCTGAGCCACCAAATGCTCGCACATAGTATTTCCTACTCCGAAGGTTTAGATAGGATCCTGATTGCAACCTAGGACACAGAGGAGGACGTAGGAAGGATCTGAAGCCTGACTTCAGTTGCTCTCATCCATGAAACTCTTGGGTCCCATTATTTAGGTCAAGACGAAGCAGAGATTACTGGAAGACAGGGTGGGAAAGATAAGGGGTCCGCTTTGTTCAAACCGACCAAATCATGCAAATATACAACCCTTGTTTTATCATCAGCCAGTTTCACCCCAATTATAGGAAAATACTTCACTAGGAAAGTTTCAATCATCACATTCCACCTCTCGAGTTTGCCGGGTTAACTCCGTTATTAAGTGACTCCCCTCCCCGCATCTTCTGCGAAGGCGTCTTCTGCGTCTCTTTAGGTACAAAAGTTTGTATTTAAAGTTTCATTTTGTCCATCTTATGTCCTGTTATGTAGCATTATGTCCTTCCCTTTTCCATTACAACACTTTCCCTCTTTTCATAATATCTCTCACCCGTGTTTCTCTTCTGATCCCTGTATTTATTTTATGGTCCTTGCAGGCTATTCCTAATCTGCAGCATTCTGAAGCTCTGAGTTGTCCTCGGTTCGTCTTTTCTACTCAGTTTGATGAGGTTTTAATGAAGATAATGATAAAAATGCCGATAAAAAAGCGACCAACGAGTAATAGAGAAACTACCAATAATGAAACTAATATTAGGTTCGTGTGTGCGGTTGTTAGAGTACTTATACACTCAACCACTCAACATAAAAACTTTTAAATGGGCGAGAATTCAGAGGGAGAGAAACAAATAAAACCATAAAATTAAGATGAAAACTACAACAGCGAAATAGAAGCAAATATAAAAGAGGAATCAGTCTAAGAGAGAAAAACCAAGCGATTAAAGAGGAAAATAATGCCAAACCTAGCGAACAGATGACATATAACAACCGAGCAAACGTAGCGGAGAAAAAGATATCTAGAAAAAGCAAATGAGAAGTAAATACGGCTACTAAAATTTAATGAGTAGACAAAAAAATGCCCAACAAGAATATTGGTCGTTCAGCAAGAAACCATTTAAATAGCAAATTAGCCACAAATGTTTTGTCACAAACCGAAATATGGTTGCTATGGGATACGCATCCACTCTACAAGTTATATTCGCTGCTTCGGATCTGCCGACGCCGACGGACGAGACTTGTCGAGCTGAGCATTTCGGGGAAACTGAAAAGGGAAAAAACCCGATTATTTTATGAAGTTCATAAAAATTATAAACTCTTCCTTTCTCTCTCTTACTTGAACATACACACACATCAATTTCTAGGCCGAGCACATTTTCTTGAGCAGTATTTACTTCTTTTTTTTATTTGACGAGCTTTAATGGGAGTGTGATTTTAGTTTATTGTAGATTAATTTTATCGATGCTCGGAATAATAAATAATTTGGCTTAAGTTTTCTTCTGATTCTATTCTCGTTAAATTGCTATATGAATATTTTTATCCTGCCCTTCCCTCAACACCATATCTGCATGGATTTAAGTTCTCTTTTATTTCGTATTAATTGCTGTTTCTTGCGATATAGAAATTTCTCCTAACTATTTGGGAACATTTATAGTCTATTACTTTTAGTGCATGACCTGTATCTCTACAAAGTCATCAGGACGCCCAAACAACTACTCCAAATATATCCCAAACTTTCGTATTTTTCTTTGAATTTTCATTTTTTTTCTTACGTTTATTGGACATGTTAGGTCATTTGCTAGGAGGGTTTTAACTTACAATTCTTGTCTATTGGATTTTATATAATTTTTCTAGTGTCTGCTATAATTTTCTTAATCCAATTATTAATCTGCCATATTCACGCATTTTTGCATATCTTTTGGTCATTAGGTACTTTTAAAAATAAGGTCTTTACCCCAAAGGTTAAGGTTACAGCAAAGTAAACCAGGCAATAATCTAGAAACAAAATAAATAAACTCGCTGAGCGATAAGGAGTGAATAATAATCGGCATCCAACACACAGGAAAGATTAGTGTAAGACATTGACGTTTGTATCAACTGCAGCTCCTGTTAGCGTGTGTAACACAAATAGAACGATATGATGCGGCTAGTGTGGTAGCTATAAGTTAGCGTAATCTGCCTGCTTTGCATGCTCTCTTGTTTTTAGCTGCCACCGCTGGCTAGCCCTGTGCGAACTGGCAAGCGGAGTGAATAAGTCCCTTCTTGCCATAGATAGCCTCTCCATCGTCAGGAACTCTGTTGTACCTCATCATGGCCATGCACGGTAACTGGTAGCATTGTGGCTCTAGGCTAAACGAGCAGAGGATTTCACCGCAACAGGAAGCCCCAGGAGTACTGTGCGAAGGCCCACCGATGTGTGAACATGCCCTGGCATATAATCGATCTCTGTCCCACTGCCTTGTGTGTCCTCTTGGTTGAGGATAGGCCATGGGAGCAAACCCAGAATGTAAAGCCTGCTGTGGCGCCCAGCATAGGCAAGGACCGATAGACCGTAGCCCTTGGCAGGCTCCTGCGACCATCCCCAGCTAACGGTTGACTTGAGCTACTCTTGCCATAGATATAGGTGGTGAATGGCCAATATAGTAAGAGAAAGGACTGTGCAACCTGCCACAGACTTAAATATTCCTCCCTGGCGCAGGCTATTCCTCTGTTCTAACTGTCATCATATTCATCATCTTCATCACCTGCCCAAAGTACTGCGGCGATGAGGATGGAGTGGTGGGCACAGGCTGTAGGTGCGGCTAAAAGTGCCTAGTTTCTACCTGCACGTAGGCAGTGCAGTGGTGATGGTCGCAGAGACGTTGGGGCAAAGCGGCAACTCTCTTTGGCAGTTCCATGCATAACTGAGCAACTCCCGCAATACTCATCCCACATAGGGAATGACCTAGAAAAGGTGGTCTAAAAACTGCCCACTTCCCAGTTCTGAACGGTTAACTGCAGGCCGTTAGGACACCTCTACCATGCATTAGAAAAAATAAAAGGAATTTGCTTATTGCCAAATGGGCATCAGAACGCTACTCGATCGTGAAGAAAATGACAGCCGTCCAAAGAGAAGATTTGGGCTGGTGGCACATGAACTGCAACGCTATAACATAGACATAGCAGCCCTTTGCGAAACACGACTGAGTGGCGGAAACTCATTGAGAGAGGCAGGCGAAGGATACACTTTCTTCTGGAAAGGACTTCCAAAAGGTAAACAACAACTAGATGGGGTAGGCTTTGCCATCAAAGCCTCTCTCCTGCAGCAAATCCCCAGCACAGCAGTCGTCATTAGTGAACGACTGATGACGGCGCATAAGCCTGAGTAAAAGAGGGCACGTAACCAACATCAGTGCCTATGCTCTTACTCTAGTTTCAAGAGAAGAGGACAAGGACTAGTTTTGCAGCTCTCTGGATGTATGCTTGCAAGCAATCCAACACACAGACCAAATCATTCTGCTTGGTAATTTTAATGATAGAGTTGGCTGTGAATACAACATCGGGCTAGATGTCCTTGGCAAGCAAGAGTTTGGTGAGGCAAACAACAACGGCCTTAGACTACTTACTCTTTGTTAATAACACCATCTAAGCATCATTAATACAAACAACCAACTGAAATTGAGACAGAAAACAACATGGAAACACCCAAGATCAGGCCACTGGAACCAACAAGACCACATCATAGTACGCCAGTCAGACAGAAAAGAGGTGCATATCAAAAAGGTTATGAGGGAGGTAGAGTGCTGTACAGACCATGGCCTACTCCGTTGCAAGGTGCGCCTTGATGTTTGATCTCAACAATGAGGATATTCACCTGCAAGAAAGATTAACATCCAAGCTGGGCAGAAACCAGATATATGCACATCCTTAAGATGCAAAATAGCAGAAGCACTTTCTCACCTTGAACAAGAGACTATGATCTCCAAACCAAATGGCAGAAACTCCACTCAGATCTGCCAATTGTTGCCAGAGAAACAATTGGCTACTCCCAATGCAAAAATAAGGACAGGTTTGAGGAATGTGCCCCTAGAATCCACCAGTTGCTGGATAACAAAACTAAAGCTTATGAACCACATATAGCCAACCCCCAGTCCATTGCACCCAAACACGATTCAAGAACATCAGAGCTAAAGTGCAAAGAGAGCTAAGAAAAATGGAGAATAACTGGTGGCATAAAAGAGCCCAAGAGTAGCAACAATTTGCTGACACCAATAACACCCATGGGTTCTATGATAAAGAAAAGAAAATTTATGGGACATGCAAACACAACAGCCATCCTGTAAGATCAGCGGATAGAAACGCTATACGAAAACAATGGGGAATTTGTAGTTATATGGGTTGAGCACTTTAAAACCTTGCTCAACCAGGCAAACTCCATAACACTTCATGTCCTGGATGCCCTGCCAAATTTACCAACATTAGATCCCCTCGATGAAACTCCCAATCTATGAGGTCCTCACTGCCATCAGAGGGCTGAAAAACAACATGAGTTCTGGACCAAATGGTATTCCAGCAGAAATATTTAAGAAAGGAGGATACCTATTGCAAGTCACAATAGACCAACTTATTAGTGAGATATGGACAACCGGAGAGGTGCCACAAATGATAGAAGATGCCAACATCGTGACCATCTTCAAGAAAAGAGGCAACTGTGGGAACAGCAGATGCATTTCTCTCTTGTCAATTGGTGGGAAGATACTTTCTAATATTATGTTTTCCCGTCTGGTCTCTTATTAAACAGAACAAAACCTTCTTGACAGCCAGTGTGGTTTTAGATAAGACTGAAGCACATCAGATATGGTCTTTTGTTTACGCTAACTCCAGAAGAGAGCAAGAGAACAAAACAGAGACCCGGCTTCTCCTCCGTCGTTCTCGCTTCTCTCCCTCGAAACCCTTGCTGCATGAACTGCACTGGCTCCCTGTCAGATCCTATACTCACTTCAAGATACTTCTCTTCACATTTAAGACCCTAGACAACAAGGTCCCGTCTTACCTCTCTTCTGCCCTCTCGCCACACCATGTCCCTCAGGCCCTTCGGTCATCACATGCACCTTTTTTAATATTCCTCGTTCATTCCTCTGCTCAATTGGGGACTGCTCCTTCTCAATCTGCGCCCTTAAGTTGTGGAATGCTCTTCCTGCTGAAATCAGGTCTTCTCCCTCTCTTACCACATTTAAGCGTCTCCTGAAAACGCATCTTTTCAGTATTACCTTCTCCTCCTCTTGAATTTCCATTTAATTTCGATTCTCATCTGAGCACAACGTGCGCTCTGGGAAGGCCTCAGACCTTGAATAGCGCATTACAAAAGACATTTTATTATTATTATTATTATTGTTGCTTTGATTCACCTGACGAAGGCTTTTAAGACCGTCAATCACCCTCTGCTATAGAACCTCTTATTAAAGTTTAGGGTCCCACCCAAATTCCTCATCATCTTGAGACAGGTGCATGAATGGATGCAAACCCGAATCCAAGCCTGTGGATAATTATCAGAATCCATCAATGTGGAAGTGAGAGTCAATCAGGGGTGTGTGCTAGCCCCTGTACCCTTCAATGTTTACCTCATGGCTCTTATCATCCTTGTCCATGCTGCCTAGGAAGAGATGCAGGTTTTATCATACAGTACCGCCTAGATGGCAGTTTATTCAACATCCAGAACTAAATTTTCTTCCTCCCAAATAATAGAACTGCAATATGCAGATAATTGTGCCATTGTTGCCCAGGATGCTGAAGCACTCCGAGCCACCCTGGATGCTCTCTCATCCACATATTCTGCCATGGGTCTTAAATTTAATGACCAAAAGACAGAAATCTTGGCACGGTGCATAAATCAACCGCAAGAGCCATTTCAATTTAACATAAATGGTGTTGACATCGAAGTGGTAGAACATTTTATTTACTTAGGCAGTGTGATCTCCTCTAACTGTTCACTAGACCAAAAAATACAAAGAATGATAAACCTCGCCTCTGCTGCCTTTGGCCACTTGAAGGAAACGGTTTTCTCAAACAACAACTTGAGGAAATACACTAAAGCTGCAGTTTACAGGGCTGTTTGCCTATCCATCTTACTGTATGGCTCTGAAGGCTGGATAATACACAAACAACAGGTCCGAGGCTTAGAAACCTTCCACATTGGCTGTATCCAGAGGATCCTAGGCCCATCATGGAAAGACAAAATTAAATACGATGAAATATATCACAGCACCCAAACTTGCAGTATAGAAACCCTGCCAACACAAAGATAACTCCGCTGGCTGGGTCACACCATCAGGATGTCAGACCAGCGACTCCCGAAACAAATACTCGACGGTCAACTTAAGGGAAACAGAAATGCAGGAGGCCCCAATAAACGTTACAAAGACCAGTGCAAAAACCTGTTAAAAAAATATACCATTCAGCCTTCAACAACTGGAAACAATTGCAACAGACAGACAGGCCTGGAAATCATGCTGCTCAAAAGAGCTATACAAAATAGAAGAAATCAATTCAAGAAGAACAGCAGGAAACTGCCGCACGCGCTAACAGCGAAACGAAGGAGTAGTACCTGTGGAACAATATCCTTGCCACAGATGCGAGAGAATTTGTGGATCCCAAATTGGACTGAACAGTCACCTTCGGTGGCACCAATGGAATAACGGCTGATCTCGAATTTTATCATCATCATCATGCAGAGCAACGTCTTCATCGACATCGATGGAGCGCCTTAAGCAGGTAAGCCAGGAGAAGAGTCACTTTGGGACTGCTTTGACTTGTGTTTACAGGTCCTAACGAGAGTTATGATGCTAACACATCATAACGGACTTTTTATCAAGTCGTAAGGCGTTTTTCTCTCTTATTTCATGCACATCGAATAGTGGAGAGACGAATGTTAATAGAGGCCAGCCAGGTCAGCCAGTTTGGGACATATTTTGAAGTTGGGGCGATAACGTCTGGAATAGGACGATTCCTTATGAAGCATTATGTGTTTGTGCAGAAGTTTAAGTTATAGCACCTTGAAGGAGACTGAAATTTCCGTTGTTACAGGCTGGACTGTAAGCTCGCAAACTCGAATGAGGAACTTGATTAGTAAGAACTTCATGAAGAATTCTTTGCATTGCAGTTGGATATGTCAGGTTAATTACCCTCGATTTCTCGAGTGGGCCACATTTTTGCAAGCAAACGAATTACATTACGATATATCAAACATCTCCGCAGGTAGAAAGCATCAATTTATCAGTATTTTCTGATTTATAGCCACCACTTTAAAATAAATAATTATATTAAATTGAATATTAAATAATTATCATATCATTTAACTGTAGTTTTCTATGGCCGAACTGGTTATTTGATATTGAAGACTGATTTTATATATTATTGTCAATAATGTGGAGATAGAAAGAGGTATGCAGGGATCTTGGATACGTGGAAGTAGAGGAAAAGGAGAAAACGTTTTGACTAGGCGATTTTATAAGATCCCTAAGTTAAAAACTAAAATTAAATATAAATTGCATTCTGTTAGTAATGTTTATTTGTAAATAAAATCTTGGTATCAATTTGAGTTCTATCGTAGATAGAATATTTCATTACTTACCCTAGATGAGATAGAAATAGATGAAAGAAATATAAATATTATGGAAAATTTCCTTTGTTCACTGAATGGTGATGGAATAACTCGGGAGGAAACACGATATGATATAAAATCGACTAACAAATAAAAAGAAAGGAAATTGAACTTAAGTTCACATAGAACGTTAAGTTAATAAATTAAATCAATACGTAACATACAGACGTTGATAATGTAGCAAAATAAATGAAAGCAAGACTGACAGGCTGACAGGCTCATGATGTAGATTCAATTGTGTGGCTTAGGATATATTGATTTGGCAGTTGAAATGAAATGAAAGGAAAGGAAAAATCAATTATATATATGCAAAACAAATGCTTAATAAAACTGGATTAAGCAAACATTTTGATCTGATTGAAAGCATTCTTAAAGGAATAAAGGATATAAAATCCACTGAGTAATAATAAAACGAAACAAAGTAGGGAAAAGGTTATTAAGAGGGGACGAGGGGGTGGGATTTAAGTACGAGCAACCTTTTTGATGGGCATCATAAAGAAACTAAAATCCAAGCGATTTGGTTGAAAAACATCCCCAAAATATCATAGTTAATATTTCATAATGGAAGGAAAAATAGAGAGAAAAAGAGATTAAATCCGGTTATAAGAAGTGAGAAGTACCAAAAGGAAGAGACGCAAGTTTAAATAAACTGAAACTAAATGAGTCAGTATTCAACCAGAGAATGTAAAAGTCATATAATGATCGGCTTCACCTTGAAAGAAAAGTTAATATGCTTTTATCTAATTCGAATAAAATAAATAATAATTCTAAAGGAATTTAGATAACAAAAGACATGGAAGTAAAACTAAATTAATTAAAAATAATATATCAACCCAGGCAATAACATTCGTTTGTTGAAAGAAAGATAAAGAAAATCAAAGGCAAGAATAATGGAACGGGGTAGTACGTGCATTACTGACCTATGAAAAATACACATAGAGTATAATAAACTCTGCCAAAGAGAAAAAAAATATACCTAGAGATTGAGAGAGCTCAATAAGAAAATGTGACAAATTATAAAAAAGGGTTGACTTACAATTAAGTTGTTATGGCTTTCACACGAAAGCAATTCTATCTTAAAACGAATTAAAACTAACATTATGGGGAGACACAAGGTCGGCTTTAAACGGAGAAATTAAAAAGATAGTTTAAATTAAGAAAACTTGCTGGAACAGAAGAAAAAATAAAGGACTTTTAATAAATATCTATTAAAGATTAAAGGAAATAATGAATCAAGCAAATGGTTGAGGCGTGAACCTTAAAAATCCTGATGACCTCTTTGTCAATCCGAAGAAAATCCTTCTTATAGGCAATGTGTATAGATTAACGTTCATGAATACGCTTAAGATGACAAAAGTACAAACGAGCTGATAGTGAGACAAAAGAGGAAATTTCTCACAATCAATGTAGCAGAAAGTGAAACTAAATTTATATTCTATGAATAGCCGATGACGTGAAGAGTTTCCGTGTTTTGATGAGAGATCGAGTTACGAAAAAATATATCAGTGTTATCATGAGAAAATTTAGACGAGAGCGTGAATTAGGAATAAATATATCAGTATTATTATGATAATATTATATGAATTTAGCCTAATGGAAGGGAAAATATACAAAGAGTAAGGGCATGGTATAACCGATAAATAATCTTTCATAGCACTCATAAGTTATAGTATTTACAAATTACACTTAAATACCCTACATAAAATAAATGAAATAAAATTTACTATAAATAAAAATGAATAATATGAATGTGTGGACAGGAGTTTAGAAAATTTTTAAAACGTGAAATTATCAAACTAGGGATTCGAATAATGATTAGGTTGATTGATTTGTTTCGAAAAGATAATGTCGGTGTTTTTGCTGGTGTTCAGCTAGAAAGCCAAAGGCAAACAGTGTAATCCGAAGGTGATTTTGAGGGTCCCTAGAGGCGAGGGTGAAACCAGGTGGTTACTTTTAGTTGTTATGAGCAAAACGTATAGATGTGTTTGGTATCGAATGTGCTTATGGGTGAGGTTTTTGAAAGCGAGGCTGTATGTTTAAAATTCAGTCCGATTTTATGATTGAGGAAGTTCACCACCTAGGTGTGGGGAGATTATTGGCTTTAACGACGTTTGTGAGGACCAGGGCACAAGTTCCTCAAAGTACAAGTTAGTATTTGTGTGTGTGAGAGGTCAAACACAATGCAGGTCAAACACAAATGGAATGCAGATGGATCCTGGGCCGTTTGTAACCAGGCTGCAGTGTACTTTGTTTGGTATTAACAGGTCGTTGCGCCGCATTTGAGAACCAGGCAAGGAGATTCCTATATTACAAATTGGTCCTGGTACCTGTTTGCCGACCAGGAAAATACTTAGAATGGAATGCATTAAGATTTTGGTTCGCGTGATACAAGGCTGCAAAAAATACTTCTGTTACAAGTATAACCATGACGATAATTAATTCGAACCGTGATTATAATAGGACAGAGACTACAGAACTAAACCTTCGGAAACGTTCGGCAAATTACCTCCTGCCTAGGAGAGCTGCTGAAGCAGCGCAACTGCCGCGACGAAGAGATGAGCACTGAGATGAAATTAAAACGTAGTGAACGTTTGAAGAAGCAAGGTCGCCAGTGTAAAAGAGAAGAGGCAGGCAGATTTAGAGCAAGGTCACCAGTGTATAAGAGAAAAGGGAGGTGGGATCCTAGTAATGTCTTCAGTGTGCCAAGGTCGTTCTCATGCGTTAAATCCGACAAAGGCCGATCAAGAAATTCTCTAATATTTGGTTTTCTTGTTCTGATTGAGAAAAATGGTGCGACAAAGTGTGAGGTTTCAACTTGAGATCGGACTGGGTTTTAAGCATATGATGTTAATCCTTGTTTTTATTTTCACTTATGCTCCACATAGTCCCAAAGCATTCTCCTGTTAATCTGCTATGCTTGTCTTATCTTATTTTACCTTTTTTTTATTGCATCAGTTGTTTAAAAATAATCAAGGATATTTTCGGGATTCCACGTGGAGTAACCTATAATTGACCGATTATCAAATCAAAATTTATTCCTATAATTGTCTATTTGCTATCGAGGTCATATTATAAATCTCCTTACTTGTAGCTTCTTTTTTTATTAAAAAGAACAGGACCTGAATATCCCTAGCCAATGACAAAGGACTTCAGTCACGGGCTCACTCATTCTTAGTTTTAGGATATGTGTCCACGCCGAACTGGCAAACAATGAGCTCGCATAATATCTGGGATTTAGAGAATTTGCCAACTCAATAAATACGAGAATATATATGTTTACAATTCTTTACAATATTAAGATTTCAAAAATAGTATTATTTTGTGTGCAAATGCCTAGGAATTTAAAAACATGATTTCTGATTTAACAAAATCAAGGTTTTAGAATCCCCAGGAAATAAAAGATCTAAGAACGAAATCTCATTTCTAACAGAAAATTTTTAGGCTAAATTCTTTAGGTAAGGTACTTTAGGTTAGGTAGATATATTTAATTTTTGGAATGGATGTTTTTTTTAGGTTAAATTAAGGTTAATATTAATAAAACGGCGTTTATTTTTGCGGGAGAAATTAACACATTCTAGTAATACTCATTCAAATATAAAAATCGAAAAATATTCTTTTACAGCAGCTTCAATTTAGCCAAACATCACATCTTTGTTTTAAAACTTGGCTAAATCCCCGACATTTACCAATGGCCTGAATTATTCAGAGGAGACGTAATGCGTATACTAAAAAAAAAGATGGAGGAAAAGCAGAATAAAAATAAAAATGGATGACAAAATTATAAAGGATTCCATTAATAAGGAATTGATAGGCAAAGTTCGACTCTGCTGAACACATGTAGGGCGTATCAAAACACTGATAGAACCAGTTCGTAGAAGGAAAAACACTCAAGGAAATGAAAAAAAATCTCTTCCGGGTGTTTTTGTAATGAGCAGGCAAAGAAAAAAAAGATGATATTAATAATAAAAAATGGGTCAATATAAAAATAGAGTAACAAGTGAATATACAGATATCTCCGAAGGAGTAAATCATCGAAGGGAATAAACGCTCCACAACAACAACCTAGCAAATAGATTTTTGTGTGCCTCAGATGCGCCTGCGTGTCTATTGCAAGTCTATCATATAGAAACATCAGGAAACCGAAGAAGTCATTTAAGAAATTTCGTTTTCTCCTGTTCCGAGAGAGAAAGGCGTTTCGCAACAGAGCCACTGGCTGAAAATCACAATTGGTACGACTCAAAAAGGTAATCAAAATTTATTTCTGACGAAACTTTCGTGTCAAGTTAGTAGGTTGGCGAAAGATAGAGAGAGATATATATATAGAAAAGAGAGAGAGAGGGGGGAGGGAGGGAAACAAATATAGTGAGAGGCAGAGACAAATTACAAATTACAAATTAGGTTAAAGTGGTGAAATTGTGTGGTAGGTATATAAAGGTGTGAATATGTTTCCTAGTTTGCCCTGGTGTTAGGGCATCACTAGCATTCCATCTTGTTTTGTTTTAAACATTAAAAATTCCACCGTCAAAAAGTAGCTGACTGTCTTTGACAGCCAGTTTCCTCCGTTATAATATATATATATATATATATATATATATATTTATTTCTGTAATATGTATTTCCTCCTTCGGAGCATTCAAGCCTTTCAAGGTTGTTTTTCAGGCTGAATGAATCTCAATTTTTAGTTCTACGTAATCTATTTAATTTTGGCATTTCGCCTCTTTTCATCGTTTGAATTTTGAGTTTTGTTGACTTTGTTTATCTTTTTATCAAATGGGTATTGGGAGTTGGGCACTTCGCCTCTTTATATTCTTAAATTTTGATTAATAAGATTGGGCACTTCGCCTCTTTTATATTTAAATTTAGTTTTAATTCTTTAATTCTTACTATGTTTATATATAGGGGGGGGGGAGGGGAGGGGACTTTAATGTGGGCACTTCGCCTCTTTTTTCAAACGTTATTTAAGTTGTTTATTGGTTGGGTTAATTTGTCAAACTTTTGAGTTTTTTAAAAACATAATTCTTTAGAGTAGTGGACTAACCCTACGTAAACATAGGTAGTACCACTTCTCTCGCGCAGGTTCTACTACTTGGAAATAGAGCAGTTCTACCTATAGCGCGTCTTCGGTTTGCTCGAATATTGAAATTTAGGTTCATGTTCGGGAGTATATTTTGGTCGATCTTGTCCCATGTCTTTCTCCCTAGCCTTTGGATCTCCGTATTGATCGGCTTTAGACCGATTCTTTGGTGAAGAATCGATTGCCGAGTACGGTCGATCCTTTGCGTGCCTGTAATCAGCAGCATGGCTTTATTCTGCACTTTCTGCATCGTTCTGAGAGAGGTACAGCTTGCCATCTGCGTGATCACGGCCGGGTACAACAGGACTGGGCGTACCAAGGCAATGTACAGTTTTTTGATGTTAGGCACGCTGAGGCTTCGGAAACGGTAAAGTTACTTTAGCTCTCGTTTGGCTAGGGAGACTCTGGTATTCATGTGCGTCTTATATCCTGATTTGAAGAGTCGTAAGCCCAGGACGTTACCCTCATTGGAGTACGGATAGTTCTCGTTATTGACGACGACGTCATCAACTTTCCGGCGGTTCATTGGAATGATCGTGAACTTCTGGCGGTTGGTCTTAATTTTCCACTTTCTTTCATATCTATTGATATTTTCAATTTCGACAGCTGTCGCCCTCGCCTGGCTTCCAGAGTTCCTGAATGGACTCAGGACGATTTGGGTGATGTCGTCTGCATATTGCAGGTACATCGAATCGTACCTCACTGGAGCAGGCAGGTCTATTGTGTACACGAGGTACAGCAGAGGGCTGAGACAGCTGCCTTGTGGAACTCCCGCCTCGAGTTCGATTTCGGGTCCTTTGCAGCCCTCGTTCGAAATACGGGCTCTCCTATCGGAGATATAGTTGCAAAGGATCCTTTCCAGGAATGGGTTAAGCTGGAGGTTGAGGATCTTGTACTGTAATCCTCTCAGCCAAACCTTGTCGAAGGCCTTCTTTACATCACGCAGCACCACGTCTACGTACCGCCTCTCAGCTTTACTGCAAGCGAGTTTCTCCGCTAGAAGGGCGAGGGCTGTTTCCGTTCCTCGTCCCTTGCGGAACCCGTGCTGCTGAGGGTTGTGGGCTCCCAGCTCGGCAAGTTGTTCTTGAAGCCTGTCAGCTAGAAGTCTCTTGTAGACTTTTGCAATGAACTCCAGCAGGGCGATTGGCCTGTAGTTTACCAGTTGATCAGGGAGTTTACCTCCCTTGGGTATGAAGATCATCTTCGCGATCTTGAGACCTTCCGGGAAGTAGCCCGTGTTCAGGGAAGCGTTGTAAATATTAACGATACCCTGAATGATCTGCTGTGGGGCGTTAACCAAGTTGTTTCTGGTAATACCCGTCCAGCCTGGTGCCTTTTGTCGAAAGGCTTTTA
This sequence comes from Ceratothoa steindachneri, assembly GCA_963969495.1. Classification (NCBI taxonomy): domain Eukaryota; kingdom Metazoa; phylum Arthropoda; class Malacostraca; order Isopoda; family Cymothoidae; genus Ceratothoa; species Ceratothoa steindachneri. The sequence goes on from OZ018330.1 coordinate 94,009,526, forward strand.
CAGTGGCCGTGACGTCCTCTGATGTTATGGGGCGTCCATGGCCCACCATCTCCCTGCCTTCGTTGACTTGCTGTAGTGGGTGCGTGCGATGTATTTCCTGATTAAGTTGTTCAATCAGTTGGCCTTCGAATTCCTGGTCAAACTCAGCGTTTTCTTCGGGGGTTATCCTGAAAACGCTTTTCCAGAAGTTCCTGAACATATCCTCGAGAACCATCGGGTTCTCTAAGTAGTCTCCGTTCTCCTTTATCCGAGCCTTGGGTCTTGGAGTAAGTCCCTTTAAGTTCCTGACTTGGCGCCAGAACTTAGCCGGGCTAAGCTCACTGTCGACTTTGGCTATCAAGTTGTTCCATATCTCCTCCTGCTGGAGGTTGATGGCCTCTCTAAGCTCTGAGCTTAGGCGTCGAAGCAGCAAGCTCCTTTCCCTGCTGGGACCCTCCCGTCGTACTTCTTCATACACTTCCCTGTGAACGCGAGCGATATCTCTCATCTCCTCTGTCCATCTGGGCTGAGGAGGTGTTTTATACCCTGTTACGGGTATGCTCTCGCGGTCCGCGTTTAGTATGGACGTTGTTATCCTCTCCAGCTCCCTGTCAATCTCCTCTACGACGCCGTGCTGAGGTCAGCTGGCGCATAGTCACTGAGTCGCTGCTTGTAGCGATCCCAGTTGGCCATGGCGTAGTTTTTCCGGAGAGGGGCTGGGAGCTGGATTGGTGCAAGAGATACTGTTGTGAGAATCGCAATGTGATCACTAGGGACTGCTGGGCCTGGCTCACTATGGTAGTTGAAAGGGAAGCCTTCACTTGTTAAGATTATGTCAGGCTTAGTTGCTGATCTGGAAGTGATATAGGTCGGAAAATCCGGCCCTATCCTTTGAATGTTCTTTCTTCCCATAATCAAATCCAAGTTTCGGCCTCTATCGTTGGTGCTACCATAGCCCGCCGCTCGGCATCTGGCATTGAGGTCTCCCCCTAAGAATGCCATTCTGCGGTGCCTGAACAGTGTGTAAAAGTTGCATAACGGGAGATATGCTCGTCGAGGGGGTTGATATGCTGCCGCTATCACGAGGTCTCCTACCAGGGTGTGTACTTCGATTGCCACAAAGGACTCATCGAGTTCTGGTAGTTGTTTAAAGGAGATGTTCCTCTTGACAGCTATTGCAGCACCATCAAACCTTTCCTGGGAATGGTTCTTCATGACTACTCTGTAGCCCGGTATTTTAATGCGACCAGCTGTAGTGTCGATACCGTGCTCTGTGATGAGAATGATGTCGGGATCAAGCACACGGAATATGTTACCATATGCCGTGGCCTTCTCCTCCCAGCCATTCACATTGAGTGTTAGAATCCTCATTCTGTTGCTTACTCTCTCCATTTTCAGTCACCTAGTGTTTTTGGGTGACGTTCTTCTTCCTCCCATTCTTCTTCTTTCTGAATTCAGCGTTAGAGAGTTGCTCGCATGTGTTATGATGAAGGATAACATTCTGTGCGAGCAGGGCCTCTTCCACTGTTCCAGGGTCTACCTCAGAGTCATACTCCCATTTATATATCTTCGCTTTAATGCCTTGGAAGATACGACTGGGTTCCATTTCCTCTGGGAAGGGGAATTGATCGCAGGCGTATACTCTCAGGTTGATGTAATTTGCCCGCAATCTCTTCGTTCTCTTCTTTTTTTCCTTCTTTTCCAGGGGTTTGGTTGCTTCCGCGTCCGAGGAGTCCGAAGACTCCGATAAGCTGCTCGTTTCCGAGTTCGAATGTTTCGCCGTGCTTGTCTTGGTTTGGGTGGGAGCAGGAGTTTTCGCCTCGACTGCTTCATTACTTGATTTTTTGGATTGCTGTTTGCAAGGGTTAGCTTGCTCCGCAGTCTGCTGGGCCTTTGAGGTCATCTGCAAATGCAGTACATCCCCAGAAGGGGGGTTATCCGGGAACCACATTTGTTCCATCCCGTTTTTGGCAAGCATCTGGTTCAACACAGTGGTGAATGTGCCCGGGCGAGCCAGATTCATGACGTGCGCATGAAGTATGCACGTCATGATTTTCGTCGATCCCTCGTTCTCAATTTTGAGGTACGTTTTTCTGGCATCCACCTCTGAGATGGCTGCCTTTGCTGCCTGGGCGTAGGACGTGTTCGCCCTGCGCGTAACTTCATTCTTTTTAGCCTCCTGCTTTTTCCGCATTACGTCCTTTTTAAAAGGGCAAGACATGGCCATTGTTCGGTGAACCGGCCCGCAACTCACGCATTTCTCCGTGGTGCTGACGCAATTGTGCCAATTGTGGCCAAGCTGGCTGCATTTGGAGCAAGTTTCCTGTGGCTCCTTGCAGTCCTTGGTGGCGTGGGTCTCCATTTTGTAGCACTTGAAACAGTACTGGACCGGGGTGAACTCTCCCTTTTCCACCTGCTCACCGCTAATTTTGGCGTTAAACATCAGTAGACCATGTTCTTTCGCCTTCTGTGCCATGGTAGTCTCCGAGAAGACCACCTTGAACACGTGAGAGTAATCGCTGCCGTCCCTCCTATTTTTAAATTTTATTATTTCGGCTACCTTAGCCCAGGCCTGCCGTAGCTCTATCTCGTCTTCTATTTCTCCTGCTGTATGCTGCCCAATCCACGGGTCGATCCGGCGGCATACTACGCTTCTGTGCGCCAGGATCTGGGGTGGCACTGCTGGCTGCAGTCCTATGGCTCGAAGGGCTTCGACTGCCTTCTCCTTGGATATGTCTTCGATATCTTTCTCTGTTTCGCATATCGCGATGTAGCCCGACGATATATCCAGGAGCCTCACCATGGCAATTCCCAGTTTGCCGTACACGGCCTCGAAGGTGGATTCCCTGCTGGGCTTGGGTTTCCCGTCGACAACCCGCAGAGGAATCCGGGTCGTGTGGTCTTGGGCCATCTCTTCTTGAGAGTGGCCCCTCAGCGCTGTTAATTGGTTGTAACAGATGCTCTCGTTGTGGGGAATTTGCTGTTGCTCAATACGATGCACCTCTTCTTCTTCGTGGTCTTCTGTATTGGGTTATTTGGAGGCTCCCTCTACTTCGTCTCTAAGCTTACGTGAACTGAACTGCCAAATGGGAGGGGGATGAATGATGGAGGGTGGACCCGGGCGAGGCCCCTCAGATGGGTGATGAGTGGCGGACTTGATGATGGGTGGTGATAGAATCAACTACCACCACCCGGGGTGCCGCCCCATCTGGGGTTTGGATATCGATGCTGTTTCCAACTTACACAGGGACCGTTGTGTGTCCCCCTGTGGTCTTGGCCGGAAGCTACCCTTAGAGATTAGAGCGAACTCTTCCCCAAAGCTTTCAGCATCGCCTCGTAACCGGGCGGTCTCTTCCGTAGAGTTCCACAGTGGGCTAATCCTCAAACCTGCTTTCCTTTACGTCCCCAATTATGTCTATCAAAGTGGACCGACATAGTTGTGGCGAGACTAGATGAGTGGCAGATCAGTTCATTTCAGCTTCGCGACTCCGTAGAGGGAGGGGGGGGGGGTTAGCACGACATCAAGTTTTCTTGGTGCCGGTATAAAATTCCTTAATGTATTCTCCCCGTAAGGTTGATAAGGCAACAAAAACTTGGCGTTTTGAGCCTCCCTTGCCTCTGACTTTTCCTCCTTTATCAAAAATGAGATCTTCTCAGCGTCGACTTTTAAAATGAAGTCTATATATATAAAAAGTAAAGCCAACACGACGAAACGGAACAGTTAATAGAGAGATCTGAACGTTTCGTTCATCAACTGTGTACATCATCAACAGAATATTCTGTCAATTTTACAAAAAAAAATGAATAAATATTAAAAAACAGAAGTAAAATATAACATAGTAAATTGGAAAATAAGAGAAAAAGTAAAAAAACAAAGGCAAACACAAAACCAACTAACATGCTACCAATAGTTATTTAAGTCTAATTTACTCCACATTGACCACAGTCTGCTCAGAAACACCATCATATACTTGGACCTCTTCCTTGTAAGCCTACTTTTAATGCTTATTAATTTTTGCATTAGAAAATAGGCTTACCAGGCAGAGGTCCCTGTATATGATGGTGTTCCTGAGCAGACTGTGAAGAATCTGGGATAAATTAGACTTAAATAACTATTGGTGGCATGTTAGTTGGTTGTGTAGGGAAGGAAATAGTTGGTTGGATTTCAAATAATTGATAAGGGAGTTGAAAACTGTTGGCAGTTGAGTTTAGGGGACAGTATGAAAATATATAAAGCCTCCCAAATATCCAGATCCTGACTTATTAGGACACGAATCCAAAATAAAGAATTCAGTGTAAGAAATTTGTGCGTTGCAAGACATGGAATGGTTTCGAATAGAAGAAAGTTCAGGCGTATTTAATGGTCTGTTAGTATAGTGGGAGAAACCTCGATGCTTAGCCACGTACTAAGCATGGCAGCCTGCACACAAAAATGGTGAACCAATGAGGCCCGAAGTATTTTGGAGAGTTTTTCTTTATGGTTGAGAAAAGTTTTAATAGTTAGAATGTTGATGGGAATAAAATAAAACTGACACAGAGGGTATCTCTTAAATACCGTTGAATGTAATTAATTTCTCAATTTGGATGTAATAGGTCCAATGTAAGGTATTTTAAAATAAAGAGCCATTTTCTCGGGCTTAATGTTGCCATTTGAGCTATTATATAATTTATCTAAAATCGTTTGGTAAGTTCTTGACAAACTAAACGTTTTGTACGGTTGATGGACATCTCGGCAATTTTAGTAAATTAGATAAATATTGAATCGTAAAGTTTTTATTTGCATATCAATATGAATATAACAGTGAAATAAGGAGAAATAAATCCCAATAAGCTATAAATGCCCCAAATAATCAGCAATAATTAAGAAAATACAAAATTTGCTAAAACATGTCACACTCATATAACATAAGCATAAGAATATCTGGGAAAAATCCATCTTCCAACCCCTCATGAGCAAAAAACTAGCCCATACCATGATTAATCCACCACCGAATTTGACTGTAGAGATTTTATTCTTTGGAGAAAAAGAGTCACAATTCTTTCTGCAAAACTTGCTTATAGAACTTCAACCGAAAAGTTCCATTTACCTTTCATCTGACCAAAGGATTTGACCTCAGAACTTTGTCTGCTTTATTTTATGTTCATTTGCAAACGTCAAGTGAGATTTACAGTGAATTTTCTTAAGAAGTGGTGTCTTTCTTGGAGTACGAGACAAGAGATCATGACAACGCAGTTTTTTAATTATGGTTTTTTGAGTAGTAGTCTATGGTTTATCAAATACTGTCCTAGCAAGTTTTCGAACTGCACGTTCCGAAAACATCCGAGGATAACCTGAACCATTCAAAGGATTAATTGACTTACAAGACTTCAAGGTGCGGGTTATGGTACCAACTGAGTTTAGAGATATCATAAGCTGGGCAGAGATATTTATGGGCCCATAATGAAGATGATGGTACGACTATCTTGTAAGAAATGACTCAGTAGCCTTAGACGATGAGAAAAGAAACCTCACATTTAGTTTAGAATATTTTTAATATGCGGGAACAAATGAGGATTAGTTTATAATGAGACAGTTCCTATATGTAACCTATTTATATGTATTTATATGTTATGAATGTGTTGTAAATCTTTGCGACACACACACACACAATATATATATATATATATATATATATATATATATATATATATATATATATATATATATATATTAAGCAATGGCTTTGCCACTTTCCCTAACAGGGGGAGCTTGCGCTTCGCTACCAAAATTAAAATTTAAAATCTAAAAAAAAGCAGCCATGGTTAAATTTTTATAAACTTTCTGAACTTCGCCAATTATAATCATTTTAAAAAAGAACTCCAAACTAAATTGCGCCCCTTTCAAAATATCACGTTGCTAAAATATAGTTAGATAAGAAGATATATAAAAATAAATTTTATGAACTTCACCATTTGTAATTTTGGGTTTTAAAAAATTCACAAAATTTCGATACCTATATTTATTTCTGAAATTCACCATTTTTATATATTATAAAAGAATTATTAGAAATAACTTTGATAAAAAAACATAAGTCATAACCAAACTAAGATGAAATTATTATTCAAATACAGCCGCCCCTCGGCCATTCGCGGTTCGTCATCCGCACCTTCAACTATCCGCGGAATTTTTTGGGGGGAAGGGAGACCTTAAAATTCAAAATTTGCTCCATTTCCAGACATCCGCGGAAACCTACGTACATAGTCGTATAAACGTAAGTTTTAGTTGGATGAGACGGGACGATTCCAGCCAATCAGCGTTCAGCTCTCACTCGCTCGACTACAGTATGTACAGTATATGTACCGATTTCCTGCGCTCCATTCAGTACGCTTGTGTCCCACGTGTGTGAGCCGTAATTTGTGTATTTGTCGTAGTGTCGCTAAAGACATGCCTAAGCGTGCCATGCCAAGAAAGCGATGAGTTTGGAGGAGAAGGTGAAAGTGTTTGATAGGTTAAAAGAAAGCAAGAAAAAGGCCGAAGTGTCTTGAGAGTTTGGCGTGAACGAAAACACAATTCGATCAATTTTAAGCTGTGAAAAGGCTATTAGAGTGAGAGTGTCAGTGAGTGTAAACCAAATGATGAAGACTAGCAAATCAGTGCATGATAAGGTTCTTGTTAGGATGGAGTCTGCTTTAATTATTTGGATTTCTGACGCTCGTAAAACAGATACACCTTTGGATACTAATATCATTCGTAAAGAGGCAAGGCAACTCTATAAAACAATGGAGGAACAGGAATTGAATCGTGAAGATGGTGACAATCCCCAATCATCAACGTGTGAAGGCCATCGTTCATGTGAATTTCTAAGCCAGTAAGGGCTGGTTTGATAGATTCCAACGAAGGTTTCAACTGAGGTCTGTATCGTTGCATGGCGAAGCTGCATCTGCAGACCATAAGGCAGCTTCATCATACCCCGAACAACTGTGGGAAATGATTAGGGAGAAGGGCTATAAGCCAGAACAAGTGTCTAAAATGGACGAAACTGGTCTTTTGGGGGAAAAAATGCACAAAAGAA